>JAYMTB010001952.1:0-10030 GCA_036897585.1 Francoa sonchifolia | reverse complement strand
GGTACCATTTGAGCTACGGAGTTTTCCTTCGAAATTATTTGGATTGTTTCGTTATGAGTAGATTGACCGGCTGACACTCGAACAACAAACTAGGTAGAAGGACAAGTTAGGTCAAAAAATACATTATAATCAAGTTATTAAGTAAAAAACACGAGTTAATTCTCATCTCGTGACATTGGTGGGTGACATAATGCTGTTATTTTGTCAATCATTTAATATAATACGTGTGAATTAACCTTGATACATATAAATATCCAACATAACCATGCCATATGTGTATATATATATATATATATATGTAATATAATGACTTGTTTTTCGTATTAATTTGAGCGTCTAACTACTTAATTATATTCCGACTTATGTAATTTGCAGAATTAGTTATAATCTCTCGTAGTTATTTATAATTTTACTAAACTTCTCATACATGCGTACTCAATCTAATCCTTATCAGTAAACAAATTCTCTTATTTTTACTGTCAAATTTTTCACATCGGTGATTTTATATAACTAAATTCTGATTCTACCGTATCGAAATCACTGTTAAACTGGAATCCCTTTTTTTAACCTAGACACATTATGTGTCAATGTACGATTTGCAGTTTCACAGTTCATCTGGTCCGCACAAAGAATCTCTCCAAAAGGGGGACCAAGATTTAAAAGTTTTCAAACCAAAAACTAGATTTATGTGTAGTAACAACACAAATAAGTGTTACAAGAAAGTAGTAAATTTTTTCATGAATGATTAATGAACATGAGCTGGCTATAGAACTAAGTAACAGAAAGAAAATGGCATCAGGAGAAAGTTAATCCAAGGGCCATAGTTTTCCTTTCCTAACTCCTCCAACTGTGACATTCATTTCTCCATTTAATGTCTTTCCAGTTGTCAAATCAGTGATTTTTATTGCTCTTGAGTGGTGCATTCTTTCTTCTTTAGGTTTTCATTTGATGGGTCTGTCTGATTTTGTGTATATATATATATTCATTCACTCAAATCAAGACCAACCATTGATAGCCACATAGAGCTTTGACGAACTAGTTTTTTTTTTTGGTTTCTGCCCTTTGAATGGCTTTGTTTAGTGCAGTGAAGCCCTTTCTCTTCTGGCTCGTTTGCCTCAGCTGTCTCTCTCTTTCTCAAGGTTTTCCCTCTTTCTCTCTAGCATTTGGTTTACTTACAGTTTTGATTTTGAACCAATGGGTGATAAGAATATTGAATGGATTTACTGTCTGCTGAAATGGGTATGAGGCAATGTTTGAAGATTGCTTGGTTTTCATGGTGAAAGGGGCAATTTTTTTATGAAATTTACTAAATTTTTCATTTGGGTTGCTTCAAGTTTTGACTTTAAACCAATGGGTGCAAAAATTTGAATGGATAGAATGAAATTTCACATTTGGGTATTCTTAATTCAGTCTCTAATTTGCTCTGGAGTTCATGTTTGATTAAATGGTGATTGAATGTTCATTTCAGCAGTAGTGGTAGAATGTTAATTTTGACATAGTTGAACTGTAATTGTATATGCAGGTGAAGCCTTTTCCTATCCAGAAAAATACCCATTTATCAAAAAAGCTAGCTCTTTCTCATCATCATCATCATCCGCATTTTCGGCGAGCCATGGAGATAATTCTTTCGACTATATAGTTGTCGGAGGTGGCACAGCAGGGTGTCCTCTTGCTGCCACTCTCTCACAAAAATTCAAAGTTCTATTGCTCGAAAGAGGGGGTGTTCCATTCACTAATTCAAATGTTTCGTTCTTAAGTAACTTCCACATTACCTTGGCAGATACTTCAGCCACTTCTGCCTCGCAATATTTCATTTCGACTGATGGTGTTCTTAATGCTAGAGCTCGGGTTTTAGGTGGCGGTTCTTGTATCAATGCTGGGTTTTACACTAGAGCTAGCACAAGGTATCATTTCATTAAAACCTATGAAATAATTGGTGAATGTGAGTCCATTTCTATGAAAAATTGGTTGGTTGTTGAGATAATTGAATGCTGATTTATATTGTTTTGTCCATATATCAACTTCCGAAATGAATTCTGATTTGCAATTTGTAGAAATTGACTTCGACATTTTCTTGTGTTGATGTTGCTATGTTGGTTTACGGGTTTACGTTACTTTCCCTTATGGAGCATCTCATACCCTTATGGAGCATCTCATACGAATTAGGCTTGGTGCTCTGATGGCGTGCTCATTTTGTCAAGGGGCATATGATGCTCGTCCCCAATCCGGGACTCATGTTGGACAGGCTGTCATGAAATCAGATGGCTGTAATGAATCTATTATTGGTTGAATCAATTTATTAGCCTTTTAGGAAAGTAATAATTACGGTGACCATATGATATTCATGACAATGTCATTATCCAACATTACTTATCAGGTTCATTGATATTTCCACCTTCCATTTTAATCTCTCTAGGAAATAAATGCTCGTTTTTTTGTGGCCCCTTGGATGTGAGTCTTAGGTCTAAAGAAGAAGCATGCATTTAAGATAGTCATAATGAATGTGAACCACCTACCATAGGTATCCAACATGTGACATTCAACGCATCAACAAGTATTATCTAATCGTGCTAATAATGAAGCAAATGTGGATTGCAGTTTTATACAGAGAGTGGGTTGGGATGAAAAGTTGGTGAACGAGTCATACCCTTGGGTCGAGAAGCAAATTGTTCATAAACCAACAAACACACCTTGGCAAAAAATTCTACGTGACAGTCTTTTAGAGGCTGGGGTGTCACCATTCAATGGATTTACCTACGATCATATGTATGGAACGAAGCTTGGTGGGACCATTTATGATAGATTTGGTCGTCGTCACACTGCTGCCGAATTACTCGTCTCTGCGAATTGTCAGAAGCTTACAGTTTTGGTTCATGCAACTGTTCAAAAAATAGTGTTTGATACAACAGGGAGGCGACCTAAGGCAGTGGGAGTAATCTTCAAAGATGAAAAGGGGAATAATCATCAAGCGAATCTTGTAAATAGTAGGCAGAGTGAAGTAATATTGTCGTGCGGGGCAATTGGTACGCCTCACCTTCTACTGCTAAGTGGCATCGGGCCAAGTGCTGAGCTAAAAAAGAAGAATGTACCTGTAATTCTTGACAACGAGTTTGTGGGAAAAGGCATGTCTGATAATCCTATGAACACGATTTTCGTACCATCTAATATATCCGTTGAGCAGTCACTTATACAAACTGTTGGGATTACCAAAATGGGTGTGTACATTGAAGCTAGCAGCGGATTTGGACAGTCGAGGGATAGTATCCAATGCAATCATGGCATCGTGTCAGCTGAGGTAAGTAACATTATACTTGAATCGAGTATATACTTATAAGTATGTGAGCTTAAGTATTTTTTGATATATACAGATTGGGCAACTTTCTACGATTCCTCCAAAGCAACGAACGCCAGAAGCCGTGCAAGCGTACATAAAAAACAAGCGAAACCTTCCACATGAGGCATTCAAGGGAGGCTTCATTTTAAGCAAGATTGCTTATCCCGTTTCAACAGGGGAGCTGAGCCTCATCAACACCAATATTGACGATAACCCTTCAATCACATTCAACTACTTTAGCCATCCTTATGACTTACAACGCTGCGTGGAAGGTATACGATTAACTGCAAAGCTTGTGCAATCTGAACACTTCACAAACTACACGAAATGTGATAAGCAAACGATGGAGAAGATACTAAACATGAGCGTTAAAGCTAGCATTAACCTTATACCGAAGCACATTGATGACACAAAATCAATCGAACAGTTTTGTAAAGACACCGTGATTACAATTTGGCATTACCATGGTGGCGCTCATGTCGGTAAGGTTGTTAGTCCTGATCACAAGGTTCTTGGTGTCAATAGGCTTCGCGTAGTTGATGCCTCAACTTTTGATGAATCTCCCGGCACCAATCCTCAAGCCACCATCATGATGATGGGCAGGTAACAAGACCATTTACTATCAACTTTGCACTATTTCAAATGTGACAAAGACCAATTTTTTACGTAAAAGTTGTTCATCATTGTTTATAGGTACATGGGGGCGAAGATTTTGAGAGACCGATTAGGAAGAGAAGCCGGTGTTTAAAGACTAAAACGCAATGCAATCTTAATTGTAGTTATATTAGCGAGTAATTAAATGTAGAAAATGGCTTGCCGATTGTCCTTTATGCGTATTATTCGTAGTTTTTTTTTGACAAAACCCTCGTATTGATTATTTAGTACCTTCAGGAAATATGATTAATTCGAATGTAATGTTTCGTGTTTGTTTCCCCTTTTTTTTGGTTCGAGTACTTTAACAAAGGATAATTTGGTTTGTATTAACACGCACGTGCCACTGATATATCGATTGTCACTATGATCATATAAAGTTTTTGTGATGGAGACTAAGTATCGGTCAACTCGATTAAAATAATTAATCCTAATGATATATGGCCAAAGACAGCCTAGATCCAACCTAATAATATGTTGCTTAAATTAGTACTAAACTCATAAATTAATTATGTTTGAAGAGAATTATGAAAAGGGTTTGGTGGAAATCAATTTTGCTTCATTAGGACTTTTTCTTCTCCTAATTCTCTATATACCTAATAATTTCCAATCACATTCCCACTTCAATATTGAAACTTCTAAGGACCTAATCCACTTATCTCTAGTACCTTGTGGAAAAATAACAACCGAATTGCAGTTTTGAACAAACTAAGTATCAAAATATGAGCAAACTGATACGAAACTTATTTCAATATTGAAATTTAGCGGACCTAATCCACTGATCTCCGATACCTTCTAAAGTAAAACAACTAAATTGCGGTATTGAACAAACTAATTATAAAATAGGATCAAATTTTTTAGAAACTTGAACATGACAAGTGTCAAACACCCATTTGATAAAGAAAGTCAAAATCTATAGAAGGTGAAATGGCTGCCTCTTGTTTGGCAGAATTCTTGAGAGTTAGTGACATTTCATCGAACACCTTCTCTTTAATAACTCCCTTCCCTCCATTCTCCATTCTCCATTCTCCATTCTCCATTACTACTCAAATCCATCTCCATTGCTGCAAATCTCCATTAGTACTCAAATCCATCTCCATTTCTGCAATCCCCAAATCCCTTCCTTCCGCCATGGATAAACCTTCCAAACCACCCACCGCCACAACCAAACCTCATCTCTACCGTCCCCAACCTAAAAGCCGCCATCGCCGCTCTTGCTGCTGCTCCCTCTGTCTCTACCTAACCCTAACTCTCATCACCGTCATCATCCTCGCCGGCGTCACCGCTTCGATCGTCTACCTCATTTACCGACCTCATCGCCCTGTTTTCACAATCGATTCACTCAAAATCACTTCCATTAACATCACTTCAACCAAAACAATCAGTTCAAAACTAGATCTCACAATTTCCACCCGAAACCCTAACAAAAAATTGATCTACATTTACAATCCAATTGCAATCTCTGTTTTCACTGATAATCTCAAAATCGGCGACGCACCTTCCATTCCGTCCTTCCGTCACGGAACCAAGAACACCACTATACTGAAATCTTCGATTTCAGGCAACAATGGTGAGGTTTTGGATAGTGGGTCTGAAGCGAAATTGAGAGCAGAATTGAAGAACAAGAATGGATTAGCATTGAAGGTACAGTTGGAATCGAAGGTGAGACTGAAATTTGGAGCGATTAAGATCCCGAAAGTGAGGATTAGGGTTTCTTGCGATGGAATTAAAGGAAATGTTCCCACCGGAAAAACTCCCTCCACGGCGGTGACAACGGAAGCCAAATGTAAGGTTGATTTGAAAATTAAGATATGGAAATGGACTTTTTAGCAAAAAAAAATACAAAATGAGTGATTTTTTTTTAAAGATAATTTGTGTTTTGTAGTTATTTTGTATTAAAAATATGTATTTTTTTTTTTTTTTTTTCGGTTTAATTCCATTCTTCATTCTTGCAATGAATGTCGAGTTTATTTATATCGGCTTTTAAGGAAGAGACTCTTAGAATGGCATAGGCAAATAGTGCTTTTGCACATTTTCGTGGTATAATTGAATAACTAAATAAAATAGATAGACCTTTCTCTTCATCTCAATTGAAAGATCCCCTATGCACATTCCAGTTAAAGCCTAATTCTAATTATTATTCCGAAACAAAGATATTCACGAAGTGGTTCATCCTATTCAGATATTTACGATCAAGAAATACTGAATTTTCTTTCGGTTTCGGATAGACTGTGAAAGGAGAAGGCGGTTTGAGAGGGACCATCGCTGCTCCTCTCTTCTCGAGAATCCATCCCTTATCAATGTATGGACAACTATCTCTTGAGCACAGTTTTAGGTTCGACCTCAAGATTCTCACATTTTCAAACAGTTACTGCAAATCACTATAAAATTCAGAACGTAATTTTCACTTTCATTATTAAACTGATATTTGAAACTGCTCAGTACGAATATCTGAATCAGATATATTAGTTTTAGACTAAAATATCATATTAACGAACAAGAATTGGACTATTATTATTATTTATATTGTTTAATTGTAAGTTAATTGTTGTCTAGGGAAGAAATTTAATGAAGTTAGGTTGTGACATTTGAACATGCAGTATAAGAATTAATAGATTTGTTATTATTTATTGTCGGTGGATGGTTTTAACAAGTACATACAAATTTAATATTTGACTTTTAAGTAATTATTAGTGGAAAATGGATTCTTTTATTATTATTGTATAATTATTAATTCTAATTACAATTACAATTAAATATTTGAATTTAAGAATTAACTTAAGCTAAATATACAATTCAATGTTTGTATTTGTCTATGCCACCAAAAGTTGGTATACTACCGGTATATATACATATTGAACCTACTACCACATATTTTAGGTTATTGGTTAATAGATAGTTCAATATGGTATCAGAGCAAAAAGTTACGAATTCAAACTTTCCCCGTTCCCACAATTTATCCTCAATTTGCTTAACATTTTGTTTAGTGAGACCAACTTCAAAATAAGACTAATTAACTTAGTTCAAACTCTTCCCGTACCGTAATTTAATCTCCAATTTGCCTAGCATTTTGTTTGGTGAGACCAACCTCAAACTAAAGCTAAATAAATATTGGTCCACGCAAGCAGCTTAAGTTTTGACATTCTGTTTGGTAAAACCAGTCTCAAAATAAGACTAAAAAAAAATTAAACTTTTGAGTGAGTTAATATGTAGTTCAACAACTACACATATTCTTGAATTATAATAGCATTACAAAAGTTAATTATAAGTTACAAAAAAAATTAGAATTAGAGGAAATAATATATATATATATATATATATAGTACTTCTAATCTCAAAGAAAATGATAGCTAGGTGACTATAAATTGCAATTAGTGAGGGTAAACATGGTTGATCCACCTTCAAGATCATGATCTTGATGATGAGCTTGTTGAATTGATTCATCATCTTCTACATTTAACATTACTTCTTCACTGCAAATATCATTCAAATTTCAACTCATTTAGACAAATCTATGCAATTTTTAATGCATTTTGACTATGTTTTTTAGTACATAAACATTCATAGCTGATCCACTGACAAAATGAGAATGTTTCACGCTGTTTACGAGAGTTGAGTATTTAGATATTTCACATAATACATTAATTAAATGAATCTAACATTAGTCAAGTGGAAAATATGGTTTCTCACCAATGGTAATATAATTGTGCAGACTCCTAATCAATATCAATGAACCGAAGAGAACTTCAAAACAAGGGAGTTCGTAATATTCTCATAGAATAAGTTTCTCATCGATCAAGTGCTAGACATATGTTGACCTTATTCCGAACAAAATATAACATCATAACATATAACATGTAACATGTAACAATTGAGAATTTCATTTCCATCAAGCACTAATGACAAATATGCATTTAATTACTCGAATTTTCGTAAATATAATCACATATTCATATTAATTAAGGAATACGAAAAAAATAACCTAATTACTCAATCACAAACCCTAATGTAAAAATCACGAAAAATAAAGTCACGTACCTTCTATCAACGATTTCTTCAGGATCGAATTTAAGCTCATCATTATCGTCGAGAATAGGCTTGATATCATCATCACATTTATTCCATACATTATTGTTAACATCATTTTGATCAATAAATTGATCATGATGATGTTGTTGCATTTGAATATATTGATAATGCAACAAAGGGTCAATATTATTATTGATCAATAACTGATCAATATTATTATTACTATTATTATTCTGAGACGCAGAGCGACAGATAGAAAGTTGATGAAGAACAATGTCAAGCTCTGCCTGATAATACTCTATCTGACGTTGTAGCTCACGAATGATGTGGTAACAACCACCAACGGGGTCAATAGCACGAACGTCGGATTGAAAGATAATACTACGCATGGCTTCTTGTTTATCGATGGGATCAAGATTCCTAATGATTTTGGTAATGTTACTAACACCGAATAATTTATGAGCGTTGAGGAATTGTTTTTGGCGATCATGAGGAAAAAAAGGAGCTAAGATGCAATCAGTAACGCATTTTCTACGTTGATATTTGCATGCAGCGCATGCTTGAGTCGTGGTATTACCGTTACGAGGAATTCCCATAATGTTCGAGACCGGGGAATTCTCCTTCGATTTCTGAATGGAAGGGAAATTGGAAGTGAGGAAAAAAATAAGGAAGATTGATCAGACAGACAGACATGTAAGTTTTTTTTCGAAATGGGAAATGGGATTTGATTAGATTTACTAAATTAAGGGTTTAAGTTTTGGTTTTGAAAGAGTACATGTCTATTTTTAGAGTTTAGTTTTTTATTTTCTTAGAAAATTGCCGATAAAATTAAAAAAGCTTAAGACATAAACGAAACCCAGAAACTCGTAAGAATCCAAAGACCTAAATATAAGAAAATACACTGCCCTTTTAAGGATTAAAAAGGAAACAAGCTGGCTTTGATGGTAAACTTTATTAAAGTATGTGATGTGATATAATTGAATTTTGATGAATCTTTTGTCTTTTAATTTTGGGAAATGGAAGTTAATTTAGTACTAAATAAAGGGTTTTTTTTTTTAATTAAAATTATTTTGGTTTGAATGAGTAAGAAGTCTATTTTTGGAGTTTTAAATGGTTGTAAAAAATCTTGGATATGGATTGAAATATTTTGTGTGTTAATGTTTTTAACTCAGAGGAAATAATAAATATTCGAGTAGTTTTAACTTGATCATTGTTTTTGATGTTATAATCGAAAAATTATAGATGTAACAAAAGTTTGAGAGTTAGTATTAGAAGACTCGAAAGCTACATGATTAAGACAATCTTTCTTTTTTTTTAATTTCGGGTGACATTATGAAGAGCGATAAAAATGTGGCTAAAAGTGTTTAAAAATTACATTAGTAGTATGATATTGTTAAGAAATTCGGACCGAATGAAGAAATGTATAACATATTGTCATGTACAATATTGTAATGGTAAAGAAAAACAATCGAAAAGATGGTTTGAGAGAATAGCTGTGTCAGAGCTCCTCGGGATTTCCTTCCAAACTTGAGCTGAAATCGCGAAGCCACAATACGGGCACATATGCTGAATAAGGAGAGAAAATAAGTCATTTGAATCGATATTTGGTTTGGATCTTAGAAAAGAGAGGAAAAGGAGGTTCGATGGTAAACATTCTAAGGTTTGGTTCGTTCTTTTAACAAAATTTTCTAAGATTCGAATTGAGCATAAGCGATCAAAAGGAAAGAAACAATACGAGTTAAGAAAAGTTCTACTCCAACAACAAAATAAGAATTCTAGCATATACGTTGATCAGTCATTGCAGTCTTCATATTGCTCAGATAGTTACAGTTACGTGAAGGAAACATGCAAGTTCATTCGTGAGTGGCTAGCCGTAAGGTCTATCTATACAAGAGAAGTTTTCCCTTGCAACGATGTCAAGAAAGTTGAAAGACCGAGCATCCTAAGCACATAATCTTGACATACAAGCCTAAGAAAAGACTCAACATCAATTTAAGCGCGGAGTAGTCATGATAC
>JAYMTB010001951.1:0-10031 GCA_036897585.1 Francoa sonchifolia | reverse complement strand
GTAAAAGACAAAAATACGTCTCAGCAGGTTGCGTGGGATAGTGGGCCGGACCTAGTTCGTTACAACAGACAATCTAACATTATTGCAATTTGCAAGAAAAAAGTAGGGTCCAATTAGCTTTCATCTTTACTGAAACTTGCTCTTCTCCTGTCAAATCTCACATTTCTAAAGCAGTTGGCCATCCGGGTATGGGATAAAGATGATGTTTTGGTTTTGCTTTAGCTGCAGTCAATTTATAGAATTAATAGGCACAACGTTATCAAAAGTTGCCTCTTTAAACGAGTAGGGCTCACTAGCTCACCACTTGAACACTCTATATTTGCGTTCGGCTTGTTTAATAAATAATTTGAAATCAAGCGTGGATTTGGCTATATTAACTCACGAATTGAGCTGAGCCGACTTGTTGGCGGCTTGGTTCATTTGCAGCCCTAACGCCCATACTAGCTTTCATATAACTACTCCGTAAAACAAGAAAAACCCAAATGGTTATCAGTGCAACTCATCATACTGTTCAGCCTCACCATCTTGTAAAATTTGTCACAGTGACTTTAGATCGTCTAACATCGGTCATTCATATTGACACACACGTACTCAGTCTGTATGGGTCACGTAACACTAGACTACTCTAAAATAAGATGTATAAAAAACTTTAAATATAAATTCTTTTACTATTAAAATTCATTTATACCATTAAAAGAATTAATATATGAGCTAATTGGCGATGCAATTGTCCCCTAACTTTCAGAGTTATCAATTTATATAGATTGTTGTCATTCTATGAAAGGGTCCGATCCAGTTACTCCACCACCGCAAACCCCAATTAGATTCAGGCATGATACACTTTTTACTTATTGGGAGAACCCAAGTATTCTCTTTCGGATCCAAATAGAGCTCTCAGAGATCGTTTTTTATTTCGGAAGATACACGAGCGAAACAATCAACCTATTGATATTGGAAGACCCAAAAGATTCTTCCAATTTATAACAAATAAATTGGTAGGATCACAACATAAACTTGCTTGTTCTCACTTTTCTCATATTGGCATCGGAGCCAAAAGTAAAAGAAAGTAAAAACTTTGTGTAGACACCCCATTTTTGTCCAAATTATTGTTATTATTTTTTTAATACTATTTCTTAGTTTGAAGAAACTTTTTAGAACATAAATCATCAAGTTCTTTCTTTTTTTTCTTTTGTTTCTTCCAATTTTACGTAATAAATTACTTGATAGCAGTTATAATAGTTACTACTTTGGTTTATCAATTAATTCAGTGGGAGGATCAATTGAGGGTATTGTGCATGTTTTTTTAGAAAATTTCTAAAGTGAGAATCTTACATGAATTTCACTGTGAGGCATAGGAGGATCCATGTAATATTCTGATATTAATATGTTTAGGTAAGAATAATAATGTATTGATGTTAGATTGTTAGACATATTATTTGTAATGAATCTGTGGATGGGATCAATCAAGGATATTGTGCGTGTTGCCTTACCAAGAAAATTCCTTGGACGAAGAGAATCCTTGTTGCCTTAAACTATGATACATAAGAGGTTCTCAAGGATTTTTCAATACTAATTGTATCACAACATTACATAAAATAGGCTTATAAGTATCATCTTAGTTATTGAACTATTGCCTTTTTTTCTTAATCCACCCTAATCGTGTTTTTTTTTTCTTATTTCAATATCGTCCATAAACATTTGAATTTTTTATTTTAACTGTTGCCTTTTATAGCATTCATCTTTGTGCTAATATCTCATGGATCATGTTCTTTAAGTTATGTTTTAGTCTTCCTCCACCTTCATCTTTTTTGTTATTGGTTTTCTTTTTCTAGTTACTTTTAAATTCTATCCCAACTAATGGATTTTCGCTATCAAATGTTATAGGAAATAGTCTTTATTGTGTGAGTGCTCTAACTAGTTTCGTAATTTCATAGTAATGAATTTCCCTTCTATGTTATTGGCACAGTTTCTAGTTTCCCTTTTTGATTAATGTACTAGTTTATTTGAACCTAACTGAATGTCGAATTTTGCCTTCAACTAGTTAGATCACAGCCTCAAGATTGTATTATTGGACATTTCTCTTGTCTGGAATCATGTTCATTTGTCATGACAAAATATGTTTTGTATTTTAACTGATGTGTTATCTAAATTCGAAAATTGTTTCTCCAGCAATTGTTGATATCTTCAAGAAATCTAGAGTTCTTCACCAATGGCTACAGGTATCTTATCCAAATTCTTCCTGCTGCGGTTGTTGCTCCAATGTACTTCTCAGGAAAAATAGAGTTTGGTGTCATAAATCAGTCTGTATCTGCTTTTAATCATATCCTTGGAGATTTCTCCCTTATTGTGTTCCAGTTTCAGGCTATCAGTGCATTTTCAGCTGTCATTGATAGACTAGGTACTGTATTCTTTCTTTTCATCTACTTATATTATTTGGATCACTAGCATTTCTTTGAGCTAGTTGTATTTTTCAAAAAGAAAGCAAATTAGTTTTCTTGGGGCAGAGACAATATGGAGAATAACTTCATCATACACTAATATTATTTCTTGCCAGTTTGGTATTTTAATTTCTTCTTCGTGTCATTTGCCTTTTCAGCTCTGGACATTCAGAAGTAAACATATTTAACGAGTTTCCCCCTTCATGATTAAGTTAGATATTTAATGTTGTCTAAAAGTTCGTGTACTTGCTACCTAATGAATTTATTCTGACTGATCTCCTGCAGGGTGTTCATTATATGTCTAATGACAGTGCACTTGACGAACTAGGCTGACTAGATCCTTTCTGGAATAGATGTCTTTACATACATTACCTATATACTTCTGATAACCTATGACAGGTGATCTTAAGTCCTTCCACATATGCAGGTGAATTTGACGATGTTCTGGACAATAGTAGCTCAAAATCTGATTCTCAGCCTTTAGAAGAGATTTGTCTTGTATACCATCAAGTAAACAGTTCACCTGCATTGGAGTATAATGGGTCCATGCCCCTGGTTAGTGGTCAAAAGCTAGTGGAAGTTGGCAATTTGACACTACAGACGCCAACAAGCAGAACTATGCTAATTTCAGACTTATCATTGGAGATCAATAATAAGGATCATTTACTGGTTAGTGAGTAAAAGAATCTTCGAGTTTACATGCTAAGTTGGAAATCCTGAAATGTGCCAAGTATTCACTGGTAGATTATTGAATTAATAGGTAACCGGACCCAGTGGAAGTGGTAAAACTTCTTTGTTGCGTGCTATGGCTGGTCTTTGGAGCAGTGGAAGAGGTAAAATTACATTCTATGTTGCTGATGCCAAAGATCTCCAACAGCTAGTTTCTTCAAAAACTGGCCTTGTTGAAGTTAATAATACCACAAATGACATGTCTTCTAAACTTGGAAGCCCCACAAACAGAAATCTTAGTGGCATATTTTTTCTACCTCAAAGGCCATATATGGTTTTGGGAACACTTCGTCAGCAATTACTTTATCCAGTCTGGTTTGAAGATGTAACCCCTACATCAGATAGTACCATACAAGCTGGTATGTTTGCAGCCTCTTGTGCCTAAAGCTACTACTTCTTTCTGTTGATGCTACATGTTTTATACTAGTAATATGGTATCAAATATTAATCTAATGGGAGGGTAGGGTGTTGACTGGAGTCTAATTGAGTAGAAATATTCAAGTTTGGGAAGAGCTATGCATTTAGAAAGATCAAAATTTCTTTTCTTTTCTCTAAATTTCCAAAATATTTTTAGTTTACAAGTTTGCGAAACGAGCGCACCTAAAATTTGTCCTTAGTTTGTTTCACAAAATCTCAAAATTTTCGCCAAATATTTCGCACATTTTCAATTTTTCGAAAATGATAATGTTCACATGAAATATTAAGTTTTTAAGACTAATTATTGTACTTTTATTATCATTATTGTTAGTTATTTTTATTAAAAAAAGTTATTTATGTCACTTGAAATGCGTATAAGATTTAGAATTACTTAATTCATCATTTAAAATACTTGTTTTTACTTGCAAATAAAGTTTATTTTGTGTTTTCAATAGTATGTTTGTAAATATAATTTACAATCTAATGTTTTACATATTCATATAGTTTTTCTGAAATATCTTCGAAATTTCCTGTTTATAATTTGTCAAAACACACTCTCAGAATGAAATTTAGTTACTTGTGTGATGATAAAATTGACCAAGTATGCTGTATTGACTATGTGAAGCATAAAAGGCCAAAGCTTGTGCTTTACTATGTAGTAGTACATTGTAACAGGTCTTGTTGTATCCAACCATGTCTATATGACATGGTTCAGCAAAAGACATGACAACCAAGATTCTCCTTATAACAATATTTGAAATAGCAGATAGAAATGTATATATTTTGTATTGCATTCTAGTACTTTTGCAGTTTTTTTTTTTTTGTCTAGTATTTTTAGAAGAGTTAATTACACTCACATCTATCCAACCAAGATTCTCCTTATGGTTATTTTGACACTTACCTGTGGTTCCTAATTTTTTCAAAATTACTGAAAAAACCTCATTTATTCTTTTTCTTTTTCACTATTAAACTATTAAAAATAAGTTAGATGGATACATTCGGCAAAATTTTGCATTAATTGTTCACAAAAAGTGGCAAAATTAGGGATTTTGCAAAAATTGGAAATGACAGGTGACAACTGTAAAAACCAAAATACCACAAGGGGGTCTTTGTAATCCTAGCTAACTACAGAGGTGCAAAGTGTAATTTATCCCTTTTATAATTTTGCTAAGAGTAGAAAAGTATTTTGTTGCTTGTGTGTATTAGCTCATCTTTTGGCTTATTAGTTACTTCTATTGGTTTTGTGATCTGGGTAGAGTATAGTTTGTGCCTGTGTTAGTGTTCTCTTCACTCTGTCACCCTTTACTTTGGAAATTACCCCCTCATGTTAATGTGGATCTGTTAAATATGCTTATGCTTTGGCACTGATACTGAAACCGAAAAAGTTTCTAGGTATCTTTTTGCTATAAATACTCCCAATCAAATAAGCTATAAAGAAAATTTAAGTTGACGTATGTGCGTTTAAGGGAAATCTTAATTGCATCCACACATCACACCTTTTCTCGAAAAACAGGGAATGCCATCTATACTATTGAATGCGTAGCTCATCATGAGAAAAGTTGTTCCTAGATTATAACAATTAAATGTGGTAAAGGATGTTTTGTTTTGCTTTTCTTTATAATTGTTATTGCATCATCTGCTAAACAGATAAACACTTCGAAAACCACTGTCATAAATACAACGGTAGGTAGGCAGCGGTGCGGGGGAATTGCTGTCAGAGCTGAGTTCTTAGCATATCATATGGGTAGTTGAGAAATCATATCATATTGCAATCTTTCAAGATTTAAAATCCTTCAAGATAATATTATTAACTAATTGCAATGGCCAAATGCATTGCATATGACAAACCAATATCAATTTTAGATACGTTAGCGGGATTTATGCATTCTAATTACACTTCAGGTAAGATCATAGACCTTAGTAAAGTATAGATAATCTATCGTAGAATAAGTAAGAGAAGAACAAAAAATCATGGCCACACCGAGAGAACAAGATTGGGAATATATGTTTACAAGCATGGGTTGCTTTATTTATTAATATCTTATGTCCTGCTACATTACTGAAGAGTTTGTGGGTGTCAGCTTGTGATCGTATCTTATTTACATCTCTGGGATGGGAGGAGATTGGATTTAAAGGGATAGTTACTCCTCTCTCTGTAGCTTGAAAAATATTAATAACTAAAAAAAAAAACAATTACGGAACAGATGGGATTTCCTACAATCATTATGTCCAACTTGTAAAAGGTCTCATATAGTATTTTTCAAACTGTTCTTAAGAGAAGGTTTAGCTTTGATCTTCGCAAATGGAAGTATACGAGTTTACTGTCTGTTATTTGAAATATGTACTGAATTTTGTGTCTTCTCGCTGAGCAGAAACTTGATGCTAGCTAGAATTTTCCTTTGTTGCAATCTCATATTAGGTGTTTCACAATCTTAATGTTGGCTTGAATTTAAGTGTAGCTTTTCATAACTTACCCTTATATTTTTCTTGAACGCATTGAGGATTGATGAGGGAGACTCCCATCCCTTTTCTGAACATAAAAGATATTTGTGTGTTAAAGAAATCAAAAGCTTGAAATTTGCTTTGACGTGTTTTGTGAGGGTTCTCCAAAGGCATACTACTGATGAGTCTTGATGTGGGGGATCTGTAAAGGCATAATGTGATTTTTCTCTTAGACATTCTAAAAGGCAGTATTAAGTGGTTTGAATAATTAATGCTCTTACAAAGTTGCTGAATTTTTTTTTTACTAAGTGGACAACTCTAACTTGTTCAGTTCTATTATATGAAAGTTTACTTATTGATATTACCTTGTCAAATATTGGTTGCAACTGTAACTTTGATGTTTTAATAATGATGAATGACCAAATTGCTGTAGAAAAAGGTCTCAATATTATTCACTTGCTAAATGCGGTTTCTTGTGCACTTGAATCTCAGTGATGTCAGTATATAATTTACGTGATACTGATGAATGTCCCTGGAATGTCATCAACTTTGTCAAATTAGCGTAATACCATTTACTTCATAGGTTCACTGCCTTTCTTGACGCGGGTACAAGATTCAAAACATCTCAATGAAAAGACTACAAAGCCCACAACAGATGACCTTATACGGGTTCTTGAAGATGTCCGCCTTGACTATATACTGGGCCGTTTCAATAGTCTGGATTCTTCACGTGAATGGTCTAGTGTTCTCTCCCTTGGTGAGCAGCAACGCCTTGCTTTTGCACGTCTTCTGCTTTTGAAACCAAAATTGGTTCTATTGGATGAAGCTACCAGTGCTTTAGATGAAGCCAATGAGGTATTAACAGTTAATCTTCTAGTCCTAATGCATTTTATGCCTTCTGTAAGTTCATATACCAAATATATTGCCATTTTGGGGAACTGAGGGGGGTTAGCTTATTATCACATACAAGAGGTTATGTGACTCGAACCCATGACCACCAAGTCATAATGGAGTAACATTCTCGATGCATGAAGACATTTTCGCCATGTTAAATGTTTGATATAGTTGGCCAGTATTTATAGTGTCCTTATTTATTCTTGTGGACCACATAAATTGATTTGGTGCACAACATTTCTCATTTGCCTACAGAATTGCACCTCTGCTTGAAGCTTATCACTGGTTAAATATAATGAATTTATTACTTCATAATATGTATAAATTCCAGACAGCAACATGGACTGTGCGTAGATGTGTATATAAAGGAATTGCTCGTAGCAAAAGGCCAATAGCATTTCCTTTTGGAATATATTGCTAGTATAATGTCCATGTGTTCCAAACTATCTTAGCTGTCATGGAATGTGTATGCATGTGCACCTTCTTTCGGAAAAAATGGAGCAATACTTTATTTGTGCTAGTATTTTATGTGCAAGGCCAGAAAGTGTCTGTTCAAGTAATCAAGGGGGTAAAGTAAGAACTCTTGTGTTATTGTGTTTTGACTGGTGTGTATCTTTCTGCAGGCTCATTTATACCAGCAGATTGAAGCATCAGGAATAACTTATATAAGCATTGGTCATCGACGAACCCTTTACAAGTACCATAAAAGAGTCTTACATATATCTACTATGGATCCCACCAATACCCAACACAATTGGTATATTGAAGCGATCAATAAAGACACCATCTACAATTCGTCAAAACTGTAGTTCAACTGCCTAGGAAATCAAATGGTACAGTTTTTATGCAATCCTGAAGGTGAATAAAAAGACCTACAAATGTTGGAAAGGACGGTGGCAAAGGTTGCAGTATATATAGGAAGATTATAAAAACATTACATTTGTATCACTCAGATGCATGCTTGCCTTTACAGTCATGCTCTTATCCATAGCAACTACATTGTTTAATGCATGCTTGCCTTAACAGTCATGCTCTTATCCATAGCAACTGCATTGTTTATATTTATATATATACTCCCTGGTTACGTTGTAATGTTTGTCAGTTACAGCACTAATTCTAGGGACCCTAATGCATGTCTAACTCGTTAATATCTGAGAGTTTTCTGCGGACGTAGTGAACCAAAGCTAGATGTTAAGTGGTCATTATGTACTGGAATATTGCATGTCTGAAGTTGATTTTATTGAATGTCTCCCTTAGGGACAATTCTTATGGTAACGCAAAGGTTAACTGTCTGACTTCTCCTGTGCCTGATTGCCGGCATCACAAAAGTGAAAGGTATGGACCTTATTGTTTTTTTAATTAATTGGCAGATTAAACTGTTCGTCTTTTTTGAACTGGTTTTTGCAGCAGGAATCTTTTGGAGTCTACTTGGGAGCTTGGAATTTATATGTATGGTTGGTAAGTAGCCACAAGTTTGCATGGAATTCCTATTAAAGTCGATTTTAATGTATTGCCACTTGATGGGATTTATTGTGGTTGGAATTGCAAGGATCGAAAGGCATTAGAATATTAACTCGTAAGGATGCCCAATTGTCTCAATTATATTCTCTAAACATGTGCCAACAACAAGGTAACACATTTCCTAATTTCTTCAAGGTCTCACCAGGAAGAAATCCGATTCTATACTCCATACTCTATTACTCCATTCGAGGATATGGTGAAATTTTTTAAAGAACCTCAACATCTTCCTTCCAAGGGATCCGGCCATCATCATTTCAACCTTATTGCTATCCTTATTTTCAGAAAACTTGAAACCGAAAGAATTGTGTCTGAGCTCTTGAAATCTGATGTAATTCAACCTAGTAATCACTCATAATCGTCAGCTGTTTTACTAGTAAAGAAGACATGTTTGTATACCAGTAAAGAACCATTCAAACATCGGGCACCACTTCACCGTACATCCTCATTTGATTAATAATAGCCATCGCTTTTGAAAATTTATCTTAAGTTGATGCAGAATCTTTAATGCGAACTTCAAACTCTCCTCTTAAGTGGTTGGAAACTAACTTTCTTCACTTTTGTTAATATCCTTGTCATAATTTTGTGGAACTTCCTTTGCTTGTTTGGGAGGTTGTTGCATTAGCAACTTCTCGAACATTGAATTTTTCCAACATTTATAAATGACGGTGAGGACTGGTACTTTTTTCTTTGTCTTTTGCAACGGATACTTTTGATTGAGACTAAGAGGGGCATCAGCTTCAGGCTCAACTCAACGTATCCACTTTCTATAATAATCTCAAGCATCCTGTGATCCCAACAATGCCTTCATGCAAATTAACAAATTGTCAAAATTGTCTTTAAGAATAGGAAATTGAAACTTGAAAATAGAGGGAATTGAAAGAAGAAAACAGTTGTGATGTATTTTGATTTCACTTGTAAAATGCTGAGATACCAATAACATACCTATTCATGAATCACAAAATGCATGTATTAAATAAAACCACTCAACCCATTCTAGAAACATCATCAATCAAACTAGTCACTGTGATTAGGCTGATTATTAAAATTAAAATGGGTTTACTCTCACTAATGCTTTTCCAATCTTTTTCTTTCCTCTCTCATTTTCTATTGAATGGCAAAATGCAATGGGCTGCTTACGATTTTTAAGTTACAACTCAACCCAGAGTTACTAGAGAATCATTCTATGATCAGCTAGAGAATTTATGAGCATGTCTTTTACTCTTTGTTAATGGAGAAACATTAGACATTGAACTTAATTTCCTAAAATTAAAATTCTTCTGACTTTGTGTTTTCCTTTTCATAGGAATTCGGAAATAATTAAAGAACTAGGGTTTGAGGGCGACTAATTAAGTAGGAATTTAGGGAGAGATTAGAGAATAGCGTTTCCGGTGTTTGGAGTAGGAAGGAACAAGGGCTTGGACCCATTATATACGCTTTGACCCAGAAGCGTTTCTAAGCCACAAGTGCTTACTGAAGAACAAACAAATTAGAGAAACTTTGCAGTGATCTGGAGAAGTTTGTTGAGAATGCCACTTTGGAATGTTTGCAGCAGAAGATGCCTGCCATCATGGACTTGCGGAATCTACAATA
>JAYMTB010001950.1:0-10033 GCA_036897585.1 Francoa sonchifolia | reverse complement strand
TGGAAGGTATCGATTTGAGAAAATGAAGAGATATCCATGGGGAAACTCCGATTTGGAAACACAACTCCAAACATTTTTCTTCGATTTCTGAAATTTGGGTTTGATTTTGATTGGAATTAGGGTTTTGGGTTTTCAATATTGGTTCTGATTATCGGTCGATTGGATTGAAAATTGGGAAATTGGGACTGTTAGTTATCGTAAACTGGGAAGTTTCGAAATATTTTTCATGGAATTCTAGTAGGATCTAGAAGGATCGAAATGAGATTTTTTTATTGGGCTGGGCTAATTAAAGAGGAAGATGCTGCCATGCAGGCCCAAATGATGTAATGTTGGCCTGGGCCATGTTGAAAAGGCCATGTAAGTTAATTGCAGTCTAAGACCCTGTGATTAGCTATATTTATACTTACCTCTTTCTCTTCAAAATATACAATTTTTTTGTCTATTAATCAAATTTTTGTCATCAAAAATCATTTACTCTTTTCTTTTTCAATCTCCAGACTATAAAAAGAATTTTAAAAATGGGTGAAGTAATTTATATTAATTACTAACAGAAAATGTGAGAACTAAAATACGTGGAAATTGAAAGAACACAGGAATTATAATGGGCATCGTTTCAAGAGTCCTGAAAAACCAAGAATGAATTTCAAGGAAAACCTATCACTACTTCTTACGAATTCGGAAAATATGAATTTTCCGAATGTTTCATCCATTGTGACGTAAGTAAGAAGTTTAATTAATAATTCTACTATCAAATTTAGAATTTTAAACAAGGGGGGAGATACATAGTAAACCATATTATCTCTACATTAACTAACACAAACATGGTCCTCTTAGTGTTGGCAGCAACGCTTAGAATAGACCAATTGGCGACTGTTAAATCCCTGACACGATGATATTGCAACGGAGTTGTCAAACGATGAGAAAGAAGTGTACATGTGGTCACGGATGGTGTGGAGCAAAGAGCTCTTGCTATTCGCACTTGATGGAATGATAAATGTGACGTACAAAGAACAAGGAAGCACGGAAACTGACTGTTCCGAGCATGAGGAAGAATCCGTAGCAAATGCAAGCCATGTAGCCGAAGAAGAAAGAGGTTTGCATGAAACCTGACATATCTGATCGAGCATAGTAGTAGTACAAGCAGTAGCCATAGATAAACAATCCCGTTGATCCACCACAGAGAAAAGACCTGATTACCAAATCATTATAAACATTACAATCATGCATAAATCAAAGAAGGAAAACATAGCAAAGAACATTGCGAGAATGACTACATCAGAAACCTATAACTACATACCTCCACCACCAATGATGGTCTTCAGCAGCAAGTTGAAAATATGTCAATGCCACGGTGATAAAGGCAGTCACGATTAAGAGAATTATGAAGACTATAAATAGGATGCTGTATATGGTATAAATTCTGTGACCCCACACACTGGCAAATATGTAGTACAGCTCAATATAGATAGCACTGAAAGGAAGAAACCCAGCCATGGCCATCTGAGGGAGAGTTCGACGATACCAAGGCAATGGTGGAATCTCTCTTGGATATTTTGTGGTACGGCAAGGAGCTTGGAATTCAGCCTTGCTATTCTTCCCCGCAATCCCACCCAATACTAGCAATGGAGATGTCACAAGAGTCCATATAAGAAAGATCACCACTATGGTTCCGAATGGCAATGCTGCAGTGGCATTATAGGCAATGGCAACAGTATTAAGAAAGCAGAACGTGAGGAACAGAGGTCCGCAGAACAGGCTACCAGTGAGTAACAAATTTCTAACCTGTAATGACAAATGAAATATCATGAATTTCAGTGTGTTTATAACACTGATCAGAAAATAAGACATGTTAATAACTGAAAAGAGATTACAAAAATAAAAGGAAAAAGAAGAGAATAGACAAGGTCATTAGGAACACCTCAACACTCTAGGGTCTTGGGAGGGGAGAGGGGTGGTACTCACAAATGTCTTCTGTTCAGCAAGCAAGTTGCAGATATGCTCTGGTCTTTTGTTCTCTCTCATGTTGTTTCTTGACTGAAAAATCTATTAGTAGGGTTGCTATATTGCTGGGTGGGTTGGTGGTGGTTTGAATTGTGATATATACAAACTATCCAAGTGTTCTCAAATGATGAGAATGTTGGATGTAAAATTGTTTTTACAGGAAATGTTATGATTTACAAATCCAAAACATAATCTATGCAGTGCAAGAATGATAATTTGTTATGACATACCCAGTTTGTTCCTTCCAGCTGGCAATAGAAAGTAGCTGCAGTATAGCCAGCAATCCCAGAAGTAAGTGCATACATAACAACCAGTGCGGTGAAAAGAGCTCCCCGGTTATATGGATAGAATACACCAACTAGTGCAAGCATAAAAATGAAAATTGCACTGAAAATAAACGCAGATTAACAAAGTTACTACATTGCTCACGACAACAGAGACTAGCACTAAACGAAAGTAATATAATCATGTTGACAAAAGTAATTGAAAAGATGCTTACAGAGTAAAAAGCTGGGTACCGGAGCCAAGCGCAGCCGCAAACAGAGAATTGTGCTTTGGGTACCTGAATACGTCACCATGAATGTACTTCCACCCAGTCTCCTCTTGGTCATCAGCCGACTCTTCATCATGAGCATACCTAAACAACCATGGTTATCCTAACAGTGGAAAAGATCTAATCCAAAACTTTGCACTGAAGGGTAGGACTCAATTCTTACTTGACAAAGTCATTCTTAAGGACTCGCATAAGAATTGTGGCAAGGAATCCAGTCAAAAGGAGAACTGTTACACATGAATTAATTATTGAGAACCATTGGATCTCCAAGTGATGAGGTCGTGAAGAAGTCTGCGAGTATTTATCCATCCTCTTCTCAAAAGGAGTATCTGTCTCCTTCCACGTGACTGAGTAAATGAAGTCAACATTAACTTCTTTATCCTCAGTTATGTCCACAAGAGCATTTGGATCACTTCGTACACTAATCTCAATGACACGATCCTTATTATACAAAACATCAAATTTAAGATGCTTAAAGAGGTAATATTTGTTCTCGCTGGGGTCATCCTTGTCTTCCTTTTCAACCTTTCCTAAGAACCCCCAAATGGGTAAGTCGTCATAGTACATTTGGAAATAGTAGTCCTTTGAAACTGCACTTCTGAACTCAGCAACATCTTTTTTTTTCAGCCTCCTCTTGCAAGCATTTTCAGAATCTTTTTCATTTAGAAATTCAAGTTTGTAGGGAGAACTGACTAATCGATCTCCATTTAAAATTTCACCGAGAGCTTCCTTTTTTTCTTTCACTGGATCTGAAATAAAAGTTTTTAACCTCAATAAATGAAATTTCAACATCAACTGAAAAGCACTATAGAAAGAGAGAAACATGAAGACAAACCTGATGAACAAAACGGGAGATCGAAATAGCGGTATGTTTCACTGTATACATAAAGCACAAATCACACTATTAACAAAAGTAAGATTATGTTTTCCTTTCAATGCTGAACTACTTACATTGTAATTTAGTTAAGTTTCTGTTATAAGTTGTAAAAGACAAGGTTACACAATGTAGATTTTCATAGTCCTAGTTACATAAAGTTTCCGTTTCTTATTAATATCATCACATATATAATTTTAACTATTTACTTATATGAAATTGTTAAATTTGTCTGCTATAGCCTATATGCCCCTTGCCTGCTTCATTTTCTCCCAAAATCTACTTCCAAACTACAAACCAGACTGTCTTTTGTTGCAGATAAAAAATATTCATAATAGTCATTCCAACCAAGATCAACAAAAACTGTAGACATTCAAATTTCATTTATTTCCCTTTGCAGAAACTCAATCCAACAAAGATCAGCTTTGCAAAAACTAATATCCAACTTCTTCACAAACAATTCAGCTCAAAGGTTGCATTTGTTTTTCACAGTACATACACACACAATAGATTTGAAATTGAACCAATTAAAATTCCACAAATTAATTCATAGTCCAAACAATTCAAGACATTAAAGCCCTAAATTCAAAGTCCACAAAATTGAAATTCTGAATACCTTGGATTATGAAACGGTCCAACCTTGTTAGCGTAAAGAGGAACATCCTCTCCAACTTTATATCGATGATCAGATGCATCAGATCTCACTCCTCTAACACTGCAAAACAACACAAAACCAGCCAATACAACATAGCACGCGATTCTCTTCTCCATCGACTATCTTACCTTCCGAGAGAGAAGAGATATGATTGATCTCTCTCTTTTGCGGGGAACTGAGGAAGCAATTGGATCTCCTCCGAGCCCTAAATCTGGAGATCGCAACGATTGAGTTCGTGGGAAATGTAAAAGGAGAAATAGTGATTCAGTGTAGTAAGAAACACTCTTTCATCGTGTACCCGGATCTGAACGCCGCCATCTCACTACTCCCCAATAAAAATATAAAAATATTATTAATTAAATTATAATTTATAAAAAATAAAAAATAAAAAATAAAAAAGGAAATTTAATACTACAATTTTAATTTATTTTGTAATAATTACCATCTAAATATAATGTAAACTTTTATAATTCATTTTGAAAAAATATATATTTTGTCCAAATATATTATTTTATTTATGGAAATAATTGAAATGATTAAAAACTCAAATTTGATTTAAGAATATTGAAATAGTTTGAGGTTGGTCTTTTTTTCATTTTACTTAAACATTAGTTAGTGATGAAATGATGGTGGCTCACAATATAAGCAATTTCATCACTTGCCCTAAACAAATACTCACAATATATAAATATATATTTTGAAATTTTCTGGGGAAGGGACTAACATTACATGGCTGGTGGTGATTGGCTTGGTCCAAGTCCAACTGTTGCACATATTCCACCCAATAAAATTTCATGATTAAAAAAACTTCACTACTTCATCAAAATTTCAGAAGAAAGATTTATACACAACCAATAAACAAAAAAGCAAATTCTCTTCAGTCTTTGGTTCTAATAATGGTGATGCTACCTCTACCTTTAGTGGGAATTTTGGTAATGGCTAGGACTGTTTTGCCTGAAATGTGGAAGCCATTAGAAGAGATATCAATGCATTTGCCAATTGGGTGCTTGATTGGCTTGGTTGGCCTCTTAAGCAACTTTTTATTTATATCTTGAAGGGTTAAATCTCCCTCAATTCCTTTTGGCTTCACCACTTCAAATGGGTATGCTATCTTCTTTGAACAATCCCCTAAACAAAAATCGAAGATACATATTCAAATTCATCACCAATTTTATGTCAAATATTTGCAGTTTGTCGAACTAATTGCCAAAAATTCAAAAGTTTCCGCAATCACCTAATCATCTAAGTATTTTAGGCCAGTATCACTACATGATCTAAAGATTTTCAAAAAATATGATATTCTTACAAATATTTTCCCAAAAACTATATCTTGTTTAATAGTTTTATAAATGTAATTATTTTTTGATATTCAACTAAAACATTTATTGTAACATCATCAAAATGTTAGGAACTGAATTAGCTGACATTATCCTTGTTAGTAACCATTGAGAAATAGTGAATAAAAGTAAACTATTTGTACATGGGTATTGACCAAATAATGGTAATAAACAACTTCTTTAGCCAAAATAAAATGTTAATAAACAACTAATTCAAGTATTTTTATTTTATTCTTTTAAAACTTGGGAAAAAGGATTACTTGAAAATGAGGCATGAATTTGACTCGAATTTTCATCAGAGATTGAACTAATTGGGGAAGAAGTTGATGAAGACAAAACATCTTGTTTATGACTTGCTATCGAGTCCATTTCTAGTAATATATCCTTGCCAATAATCTTTGATGACTTTTTGAGGCAATCATCTGTAAGACAAAACTATTAAAAAAGTATTAGTACCGATCACAAATTCTATTTAATGTTAATTTATAAGATTAAGTTAAATTAGACACTGAGAGTGAAGACTGGTCTTAACAAATTTTGAGCACATATGTTTTTACCTGAAAACTTTTGGGCACTATTTGGAAATTGGTCTCCATCATCAATAGGGTCTTGGTGAATGATCTGTCATTGAAAAAATATACAAGCATGAACCCTAATTCTTAAATAGAGAAACAAAAACTGAATATGAAATTCAAATTTGAGAAAATTTTACAATATTCTCATGAGAGAAAAATGAATTTCTTTGGCGCTTGATTTGAGTATTCCAACCAGCAATAGCATCTTCTAGGTATCCGGATAAATACGAAGGCTCTGTTTGCCATTTTATAGTTATCGAGATAATTTAGCAGAATACGCATAAACTGCCATATAATATCAACAAGAATATTATAACCCAACTCACATTTTGTTTGAAACGACAAAACCCCAAAAAATTTCAAAGCCAATAACTAATCACCTAAAAGATAAAGACTCAATTTTTGTATCATATAGATATTGAGTTAACTTAGCAGAATATTACATACATACTGATATATAATATTGAAAAAATAATTACAACCCAATTCTCATTTTGTTAAAATAAAAAAACCCAAAAAATTTGAAGGCCTAACTAATCATCCAGAAAATAAAGAGCCAGTTTTTGGCTCGAATAGATATCGAGTTAACTTAGCAGAATACGCACAAACTAACATATGGTATACCCAATTCACAATTTGTTAAAATGAAAAATCCAAAAAATCACAAGGCCAATAACTCATCACCCAAAAGATAAAGACTCGGTTTTTGCATCATATAGATATCGAGTTAACTTAACAGAAAACAAAACGCATGAACTGACATATAATATCGAGAAAATAATAACAATCCATTTCAAAATTTGTTTAAATGAAAGAACCCAAATAAAATTCAAGACCATTACATAATCAATTTAAGAAAATGAGAAAAAACAGAGGAAAACAAGCATTACCAAGAGAAATGTCAGAAGTGAGAAATCCAAAGCTGTGAAAATCCAAATCCATGGAGATTAGGATTTGAGATCAAAAGTTGAAGCTTCCACTGGCATTGAATTCCATTTTGGGAATTCTTTTGTAATGATTAATTAAAAAATGAAGGTGGAATTTCTTGGAGCAATGATAAATAGGAACAAAAAGCTTGACATAATTTTCTATAAAATTACAATAATTGAGGGACCCTTTTAGCCACCTAACAAAATTATAAATATAAATTTATAAAATTTGTCAAAAAGGATTTTAAAAAAAATGGTCTACATAATTGCTTTAGTAGATTCAACTTTTACTTTTGGTGGATGGGAAATTAAATATAAATCCTTATTTGAAATTAAATTTTATTTTAAGGAAAAATTTAAAAATATTTTAATCAAGTTTAACTTAGAGTTAAAGCCACTCTAATAAAGCAATAACTGAAAAATATTTCGAAATTCAAACTGTATAATATCCTCTTGTATCATATTAAACAATCATAATAAGTTATTCAACGTTAAGAATATAGATGTCATGAAATGGTCCAATTGATGAAAAAAAAAAGGAAGAAAAATTATGATAGAGACACAAGCGCTGCAGTGCCAAGACTAGTCTTTCAGTCCCTAGTGGACAGGAAGGTCGGCATTGGAGCGCCGAGGCGCCAAGGCTTCTGTTGGTTTTTGTTAGAGTTTTTATTTTTTTGTTATTTTTCGATTAGTTTATTGATTGTTGCTATGATCTATAAATAACATATTAGGAAATCGAATTAAATCATCTTATATTCATATTTGAGAGAGCTTGTTCATTGAGTTTTCTCGATCGATGTTAAGTCTTGTAACATCGGGTTTTCGATTTTGATTTTTGATCTATTCTTAATTGCTTTCGTGTGTAACTAAGAGTGTGTGCATCGGTTTGTTTTACAACAATAGATCATATTCCATCAAATCCATAAATAAAAAATATAACACATAAAATCGTGTTGTATGCACGTAATTAATTAATTTTAGTCTACTTTAAAATTAGGTAATGAAATTGAAAGCACCATTAAAGACCAAATCTAAATAAAACATAACAATCTACCTTATTTATTTTAGTACACTTGTTTCCACATGAGAGGAGAAATTCTATCTTACCGAAAGGTATCAAAAATTTATAAACTTTAATACAATCTGTCAGTTAAATAACGGATCTAAGTACTATAAAATTATAAGTTATAGCAAGAAGCCAATGAACATTCTTGTGTTGTCTTGCTTTTCCCATTTCTTATCAAAATTTCACTATTGGAGATAAGATAATTTGGCCATATTTATAGGATCCATGTGGATCCCATTACATTTCATAGCAGATGTCAAAAAATCAATAAAATTTTGCAATCAAAGACGTATGATTTGGACCAATGAAATAAAAGGTGAAAAACAATGGGCAGAACCCATTATATTGCTCTACACTTGAGTAATACAAACAAGTGTCACTACAATCATTATTTTTCCAGTAGTTTCCACAAAATTCCTACAATTTCCAAAAAATTTCAATCTATTTAAACCCCACTAAAAGGACCCAAAATCCAAATTTTTCATCAACCCAGATTCCAATTTTAAGTGATTTCAAGAAAAAATGGGAAAAATGTCAACAGTTGGAATTTGTATGGACTATTCTCCAACAAGCAAATCAGCCCTTAAATGGGCATCAGAAAATCTAATCAAAGATGGAGATTGTATGATCTTGATTATCGTTCAGCCTCCAAAAGCTGATCATACTTTGAAACTGCTTTTCCAAGACACAGGATCGCGTAATTATGCATTACCCTTCATTTATTTTCATTCAAATTTATTATTTTTAAGAAAATTATTCATACCCTTTTTTTTTCTTTGCAGCTTTGGTTCCTCTTGAAGAATTTAGAGAAATTAATTTTTCGAAGCAGTATGGATTGAATAACGATCCTGAAGTTATTGAGATTCTTGATTTAGTTTCAAGGAATAAAGGGGTAATTTTTAAGTTTTTTCTTTAAAAACAATTAATTTATTTTTGGATTATTTTTTATGTTGTTTGAATGTATTGGGAAATTAATATTACATGGGTATTTTTGGATGTAGGCTAAAGTGGTGGCTAAGGTTTATTGGGGTGATCCAAGGGAGAAGATTTGTGAATCTGTTGAAGATCTTAAGCTTGATATTCTTGTTATTGGAAGTAAAGGACTTGGTGGTATCAAAAGGTACTAAATTTTTATTACTAATTGGAAACTGGAAAAATTTCTAGATACGTATTCATACGAAGACATGTGACTATAAGGTGAGTAACTTGAGCCATATTATAGTGGCGAGAGATTGTAGATTTTGGAAGAAAAAGATAAGAGTGAGACTATTGCTTAGGGTTGGTGGAATCCTAAGTGAAAACTTTCCCAAAATCACTTGCGAATCATGAATCACACTATGTCATCATTACTTCAAAGGAGACTAATTTAGATCTTGTTTGGAATTGACTCCGGACCGGTGATTCTTGGAATTCAAGACAACTTCTAGCAAAGTTTCACTCAAAAAAATTTCCTTCAATTAGTTCAAAATCCAAAAATCATTATTCTTAAAATAGACTATAAATATGCCATTAAATTTTGTTTGAGATTGATTTTGAAAAAATGATTATCAGAGTTTGTAGAAGCTTGAGTGGAGCTTTCCCAAATATTCTTTTGAAATCTGGAAATTATTCGCTTAGAATCTAAGCCCAGATGATAATTGAAGATCAATGTATAATTGAGAAAATCTAACAAAATGAATGCAAAATTTGACAGGGTTTTGCTTGGGAGTGTGAGCAACTATGTTGTGACAAATGCTACATGTCCAGTCACAGTGGTTAAAGTAACATCAACTTCCAAATCCTAAATCAAATTCTTCCATCTATGTTTATGATATTAGGGTTTATGAGTGTTTCTTCAATACTATGTTTTCATTTCTATGTTAAAGCCATGTAGTTTTTACTTATGTTACATGATTTGATATTTATGTTTATACAAGCTATTTGTCAGTTTGATGAATCAATCTTCTAAGTGTAATTCATGTCTATCACGTGTGGTGAGAGGCGTGCTTGTCTAGAAATGCCTTAGCGAGATTACTGAAGCTTACATTGACTGCTTCAGCTGCT
>JAYMTB010001949.1:0-10033 GCA_036897585.1 Francoa sonchifolia | reverse complement strand
GCTTCTTGCATAGAAAACATGTCGCATAGAATCAAGAAAAGACACGAAAAGTAAATGGGTGTCCTTGAAAAGCGTTTATATGAAATGGGTTACGATGAAACTGCATTTTCTTCGATAGAAAACATGAAATACTCTCATTTTTGTCACTAAACTAACCATGGAACTGAAGTTTCACTGCATAATAGACATATATAAAATAAGTGATCAGTTTAGTGCACAAGATTCTTATGTAACAATACCTCTGTCAGAAGATGATATTTCGTGTAATTCGAGCTGTAAACACATGTTGCATCGAGACTCGCCCTCTTGAAAAAACTAGAACTTAACTTAGAGGAGAAGTAGGAAGAATGAGAAGAAAAGGCTTGCATACAAACACAAGATAGGGCCAAAATGGACCTTAATGGCTTATTTGAAGAGAAATAAAAAAGGGAAGAAATTGTGGGAATGGTTTGATGCCTGTCATTGTTACTAGATTTTTCAAATCCAATGATAAAAACTTGACCCACATAAAGAAAAATAATTGTTGATTTCTTTGAACTTTGAAGTTTGAATTCCACCAACCATATTATATATATATATTGATAGGAGTAAATGGTAGTCACAAGATTCATGAGAAACTTCAATGATTATTAGATAGGCCAAAAGCTTACCGATCCTTATTGGAATCCAAAGGTCATCATAACTCGATACTCATCAAAAATTTTCACTAGATTTTTTTCAGTTGATATGGGCTGCGTTAATCTCAAAAATCAAAATCAATGAATGTGTATTGTAGTGGTCCAACTAGTGGTACATTGTTTAGTACTTTTGATTGACCAAACTCTTAACACAAAAGTTACCTCAATAGTCAATTTATAACATCAAAATGAAAATTGTTAACATTATTTATCAGATTTCAAATCTCTATGAATCTAATAAACTTTTAGAAAATGAGACTCCAAAATTGATATTTTGGGATTTGTTTTGTTTTGACATTTGGACCATTGAAACCCCACAAAAAGTAGAAAGTGATGAGACCATATTATATCAAGAGATGATGTGTTACACATTCAACCAAACAAATTTTCTTCAAATAAGTAAAAAATAAACAAACACAATTTTCTTTTTGAATTTATTGTTATTTTTCAAGTGCAAGTTACATTGAACTGTGAAGAATTCAGTATACAGTAAATGCACTAAAATTCATGAGTTGAATAAGAAGGACAAGTTTATGGTTACTAATTGGTCCTTTTAAATTCAATCTGTGGGCTGTATTTCGCCAATTTTCGTTTAAACCCATGCCCAATATTCATGTTAAGGCCCAAAATGTAACCCAAACCAACCCATTTCAATCTGTGGGCTGATTTTGGGCTATTTTTGTTAACTTCGGCCAATATGATTTTGAAAGGCCCAAAATGCAACCCAAACCAACCCACTCAATATGTGGGCTATTTGGGCTTTTTGTTTCATGCCGGCCCAATATTCACGTAAGGCCCAACCCATTCACTTCACTCCAGACAGACGGGAGAGAGACACAAAGGCGCCAAGCGAAAACTGGACCTGTCAGCTTCTTAATCGTCTCTCGCTCTCCCACAACAGTCGACGCTTCTCTTCTTCTACTGTGCAGCTGTGAGAGAGGGGAAAGCACAGAGAGGAAGATTGAAACTTTGGAGAAGAAGGCGCTGTCAACCAGGTTTATGCTTGACGAGCACTCAAGTTAATGAATTGATGTTTGATAGTTTAATTGCGTTGTCTTGTGTTTCTTTTATGTTTGTTTGCGATTGGAAGCATGGTGGGTAAACGTTCTTGTTGAATTATTGTGTTATTGTGAAGGGGAAGGTTTTGTTTTTGTTGTGCATACCAAATGTTTGTTGAAATGCTTGTGAGAGTTAATTTGTGGTTGTCTGGCTGTTCATGTGGTTGAAAGTTGGGAATGTGGTTTGTGCGGTTGCCTGGTTGTGTTTCTAAGAGGATTTTTCAGAATCGAGCCGTTTTGCAAAACATCAACCTTGTTTATGACAATTTATCATTGGAGGTTGGTTCAGGAACAAGACCTTTTATAAGAATACAAACTTCTGCAGGTTATTCTACTATTGGACCAGTTAATTGTAGCATCAATGAAGTGGTAAGCAAAATGACATTGGCAAAGGACTTAGCTAGTCTGGTTGAGGAATCTTCTAATATTGATGTGAAGAGACCCAAGTGTCGAATGAGGCTCAAGAGGTCTATTGAACTTCGTATAAAGAAGAGGGTGAAGGAGCAACATAGGGATGGAAAATTTCGTGGGCTGATGGAGAATGTGATTGCCAGAACAGAAACTCTGCAGGATGCTTATAATTGTATTAGGCTTAACTCAAATATTGACTTAGCAATGGATAGTGACAAAATCTGCTTTCAAACTTTGGCAGAGGAGCTCTATAGGGGAAACTTTGATGTCAATGCCAATACATTTTCCATCTCGACTAAGGGTGCAAAGAAAGAAGTTCTCGTGCTTCCTAAGTTAAAGTTGAAGATTGTTCAAGAAGCTATCAGGATAGTCTTGGAAGTTGTTTACAGGCCCCACTTTTCTAAGATTTCACATGGTTGTCGAAGCGGAAGGGGACATTCCACGGCATTGAGGTATATATGCAAAGAAATTCCTGATCCTAATTGGTGGTTCACAGTGCTTCTAAACAAAAAGGTGGATGATGCCATCCTCTCTAAACTCTTTTCCGTAATGGAAGACAGGATAGAAGACCCCATTTTGTATGCTATCATCATAAGAATGTTTGACGCTCAAGTTCTCAATTTGGAATTTGGGGGATTCCCAAAAGGCCATGGTCTTCCACAAGAAGGAGTGTTATCTGCTATATTAATGAACATATATCTTGATTTGTTTGACCGCGAAATTTATAGATTGTCGATGCGATATGAAGCTCTAGATCCAGCTTTTCTTACTGATCATGATAGGTCACATTCTAAACTGCGCAGCTGGTTTAGGAGACAACTGAAAGGAAATGATGTCAGATGCACAGATAAGGAGAGCCCTGATCTAAGAATCTATTCTTGTCGTGTAATGGACGAGATATTTATTTCTGTTTCCGGCTCCAAAGATGTTGCCCTTGGTTTCAAGTCTGAGATTCAAAATTACTTGCAGAATTCTCTGCACTTAGATGTTGATAATCAAATAGAAATCATACCATGCAATGAACCTCGTGCCATTCAGTTTCTAGGCACTTTGGTTAGAAGGAGAGTGAAAGAAACTCCAGCCTTAAGAGCTGTTCACAAATTGAAGGAAAAGGTCAAGTTATTTGCCTTACAAAAGCAAGAGGCTTGGAATGCTGGTACAGTTAGAATTGGGAAAAAATGGCTGGGTCATGGTTTGAAGAAGGTAAAAGAGTCAGAAATCAAGCATTTAACTGATAGTAGCTCTGTTTTGAGCCAAATTTCCCACTATCGTAAAGCTGGAATGGAAACTGATCACTGGTACAAGTTTTTGCTCAAGATATGGATGCAAGACATCAAAGCCACAACAGCGGAGAGTGAGGAAGTCATCTTATCTAAGTATGTTGCTGAACCGGCCATTCCCCAAGAACTAAGAGACTCCTTTTATGAATTCCAAAAGTGTGCCGAAGAATATGTTTCTTCTGAGACAGCTTCTACTCTTGCTCTTTTGCCCACTTCTGGCTCTTCCTGTGGATCAATCACCATTACGGAGATCATTGCTCCTGTTCATGTCATAAAAAAGCGTCTCTTACGGTATGGATTAACCACATCTAAAGGATACCCCCATACGGTTCCTCTTCTCATTTTACATGATGACATCCAAATTATCAATTGGTTTTCAGGTATTGTCAGTCGTTGGCTTAGATGGTATAGCGAATGTGACAACTTTAGCGAGGTAAAGATCATAATTTGTGGTCAAGTTAGGAAATCTTGTATCCGTACATTAGCTGCAAAGTATCGGATCCATGAGAATGAGATAGAGAAACGATTTGAATCAGAACTGAGCAGCATTCCTTGTGCGTATGACACAGAGCAGGAGGCAGTGAAAGGGACATTGGATTCTCAAGCTTCCAATAATGATGAGGCTCTAATGTATGGAATTTCTTATAGTGGCTTGTGCATGTTATCTCTCACAAGAATGGTGAGTCAGTCGAGGCCTTGCAATTGTTTTGTTACGGGGTGTTTAGCTGTGGCACAAAGTGTTTATACTATTCATGTGATGGAGAGACAGAAGTTTCCTGGCTGGAAGACAGGGTTCTCAAGCTGTATTCATCCCAGCTTAAATAGAAGGCGAATTGGATTGTGTGAGAAGCATCTAAATGACTTGTATGTTGGTCATATATCACTTCAGTCCATTGATTTCGGTGCCTGGAAATGACAGCTTATAAATTATCTTTTGATATGGTTTGAGCAGCAAGTATCATGCTTGCCAATCATTTTGACTGATATAGAAACCACAGAAGCTTTTCATAGAAGGGACTTCATCAGGGTGCAAACCAGTTTTGATGTTCGACTCCATTGTTTGGGTCATCTGTGTGAAGAAAATAGAGAGCCTGGTAATCTGACTCACTTTAGAGGTTAGTATAATATTCAACCTTCAGAAACATTAGAATGATCGAAAATATGTATGTACTGATTTAAAAGTAGGTCTATAAAAAATCCCTGAATGGTCCTAGTAATTAGTATTGTTGCGAATTGGTCATAGAATGTTCATCTCTGTTACCTTATTATGGTCCTGCAACTATTAAAAGGCCTCAAATCAGTTAATTTCTTCATTAACTTAACATGTTTGGGAGCCTCTGCTTTAGTTTGAGCTAACCTGCACTTGTCATTTTTATTGATTGTCTAATTTCTGAACTTGTTTTTAACTCCTTAAATATTGGTGAAGTTATTCCTGTTAATCAATATCATACAAGTAGCATCATACTTCCAATCTTCTGATATTATAACCCATGTCAAAAGTGCTAATGCATTTTTCTTTGTTTTATTTTTATTTTAATCATACTAAATTTTCATTGTAATTTCTGTTTTGCCTCCGAGTGTTCTATGTGTTTATGATTCTAACAAAGTATTTATTTATTGACTTTATCTTATTTGATTGGGAAAAAGAAAAAAAAACCGGAATATAATAGCTGCGTGTACAAAAGAAGCATAGCACCGGACCAGAGAGAAGAAGACAGGAAGCCTAGCCAATGCTTGATGAGATTTATTTCTGCTTCTACTTTGTTTTTCCTTTCTAAATGTTTGTTACAATCAACATGTGCAATAAGGAACAGCATATAATATATATGACAGAGAGAACTGAATGTTCGCTAAAAAATAGAATCATAAAAGTAAAAGAATGCAGCAAGGAATGGTCTTCCAGAGTTGGTTTCCCACTCGAGCACATGAGACACCACAATTACAGGTCTTTGAGTTATGAGATTACTTGGGGTTTGACACTCATCAGGGCAGTGGTCACCACTGCCTGTTATCATTGTAGAACTCATTCTGTTGTGTGGTGTTACTGTCAGGTGTTCCGAGTCCATCCCCTGATGGTGCAAACCCAACATACTGTTGCACCACCAAAACTGAGACTGTTGCTGCAAAATCTGATGAGGCTAACAAATCCCCAATTGCACCGAGCTCGGGGCACTCGCTCCAGTCAGTCAGTCCTGCTGTCAGTGGCGAAATCATTCCTTGCCCTCTCCCCACTATGAACAGGTCATGTACATTGTCCATTGATCTTATTGCTGCCACTGTCTCCTCCCCATTGTTCACCTCCTTCTCGGTGTAAATAATCGACTCATCACTCGATGTCTTCATTCTGAACTGGTTTATAAACTCTTCGTCGCGCTGTCTGTCTTTTTCTAAGTCTGTATCCATCCTTAATATCGACAGGTCACTGGGATCTCCAGGCTGTTGTTCTGCTGTCCCAACCACATCTTCGCCTGGAACAAACCGCATTACTGTAAGGCTGTTTCCGGGATGCTCGGCCATTCGCCATGCATAGTATAGTGCTTCCCTGTCATCCGGTCCCCCGAAGAAGAGCACAGCGACATGGTGGGATACCTGGCTTGCAGCCAATCTCGAGGACCCATTTAAGCCTCTGTCAACAAGAATTCCAACTGTGCAAGGCGCGTTAGCTAATACATTCTGGTTTATCATTCGAAAAGCTGGATTGGTGGATTCCATCCCACCATCAACTGTTTGCTGCTTATGGAAAGGGATAATTATCAATGCAACACGTTTATCTTCCGCTAAGCTGCAGATATCTTCGTGCATAGTGGAGTAAGGGGATATCGCCGTGAGGGGCTGAACTGAAACACAGCCTGTGTGCTGCTCATAGTTCTCAAAGGCATTGATGATGTGATCAGACTGAGCTTGGGTTCGATTGAGGGCTGGTCGACCAGATTTCCGAGTGTTATGGACTATGAGCATTGCAGATGCACGACCAGTGAGTTCAACTAGATGGAGCACATACACACATATAGGTGATTTCTTGGAGGGGTTGGATGCTTCGAGAAGATTGATGATTGTTGGGACATTTCGAGGTGTGTGGATGCACACCAGTATTTGTAACTCTACATCAGGTTTTGACCTTTCAATTGTTCGCCCTTTGTATGGTATAAACCTTCTTGCCGGCCTGTAAATTGATTTTACAATTGGCGTAATTGTTCCCGTCAAAAGAACTGCTACTATCACCATGATTGAGAAGGATTCAGTGTCTAAGACCTGCAATTAAGTCATTTATTTCATAAATGTCATGCCCATAGAGAGCTTCCTGTAACGGTCCCGGACCTCACTATGTGGAATGACTTTTGTCCTAACTCACCTAATATCACATACAAAGAAGATTCTAGTCATGAAAAATATATGAGAGGCGACTCAGTTACTACTATATGTATGCTAGGCTGTGGGGCTCACAATCTGTTAGGATTAAGGAGTATGTCATTTGGCGAGTACACCATTTACTGAAGTGGAAACTATGCAACCTCTATCCGAAGGTAATATTTGTTGGTAGTCCCTTGTCGTATTAGTACTTTGGAGATTTTAGCTATATATTATGTTATATTTCACTAATCAGACTGGTCTAATTTATCGTTGTAATTGTTGTAGCAGAGTTACATTACCTTCTGGTCCTTCCCAACATTAAGGACAATCATTTCGATAAGACCTTTGGTGTTCATGAGCAAACCAAGAGTAATTCCTTCACGAACAGGCATCTGATAGAAGATCGCCATAAGCAGAGTTCCGACTACTTTTCCAGCACAGGCAAGGAAAACAAAGAATAAAAGAACTAGCCAGGTGCCGAGTTTGTGGATACTTGTGATTTCAGTCCTCAGTCCACTAATCGCGAAGAAGAGGGGCAGCAAAAGCCCTGAAACAAAATCCTCAAGTTTTTCTATCAAAGTAACTCCAAGGGGTCCATTTGGAATCACCAGACCAAACACAAAAGCTCCAAAAACCGAATGTGTTCCAATGGCGTCTGTTATGAAACCTGAGATCATAACACCAGTGAGAATCAAGCATATATAGAACTCACTAAAGCTTTCTCCCTCAGGTGTTTGACGAATCATCCAAGCAATTATCGGCCTAATAACGAAAATGCAGAAAGCAACAAATCCTGCACTCGACAGTATAACCCAGATGGCAGCCAAAGAATTCTTTCCATTCTCCGCCAGGGCAATGGCCAAAGCTAAGAGAATCCAAGCACACATGTCATTGACCAGAGCCGACGACATAGCAATCTTTCCAAGCTCGGTGTTGATGAGTTTCAGCTCTGCAAGAACCCGAGCAAGCACTGGAAATGAAGTGACAGACAGGGCAACACCGAGGAAGAGAATGTAAGTTGCATCGGACATGCCTTTTCGATTGTCATGCAGAAGTAAGGCAAAGGCTGAACTAATTAGAAATGGCAAGAGCATGCCAGCAAGAGCAAGGGTTAACGCCCTTTTTCCCGTTCGCTTAATGACTGCTATATCCATTTCTACCCCGACCAAGAATAAGAAGTAAAGCAGACCCACATTTGCCATTGTCTCCAGCACCATTACGCTTCGTAGAGGGAAAACGGTCGTGGCAAATGTAATGTTCTTTCCCAATACTGATGGCCCCAACAATATTCCGCCCTGCAAAGATGTCAAAGAAACTTAGCAAGGTACGTACGAGCTAATTTTCTTAGTTACAATGTGATAGCATGTTTGTACAAATAGGATGCACACTTCACACGTGAATTTGATGGAATTGAAATGTGAAACAGGTAACAAACATACCAAAATCTCGGCAACAACACGAGGTTGATGAAAGGGTTTGAGGATGAAAACAAGAACACGCGTGGTAACAACGATTAAAGTTAACTGCAAAATGAAGAGAGGTAAAGAATAATCCAAAGGATTATCACCCTGCCAAACTCCATTCGTTGTTATCATGGTAGGTGAATAGCATACTATTGTCTCTTGTGTCGAGTTTGCTGTAGTTGTTGTGTTGCTCTCCATTGTTATTAGTCCTTGGTATCAAAACTTTCAAATAACGTCAATGCTTATACCACCATTTTCGTCATTGTCATTACCTCAGCTGCAGCCAACACCACCACCGCCACTTTCATTGACCTCTTGGGACGAAACAATTGGTGTAAAATATCCAGAAATTGACAAGATTTTCCGAAGAAAGAAGGGTGAAAGTTGTTTGGTTTTGGTGTTTGTTGTTTTTGGGAAGAGAATGAGCAGTTATGTTAGTTTCAACGGTTGTCCGTTCCATTTGGGGACTTCTTTCTTGTGTGGCCTACATTAGCTATGAAAGGCTCTATTTTAAGGTACTCATTTTAACAATTACTGATATTAGTTGGGTATAAAATCTTTTTGTTTTCAATCCTGTCATGACTGTTAGAAGTTGGATAGACTATTTTAAGTACATTTTTGGGCGGATTAATTTTGGAAACAAACAGTATGTTACGAGTCTAAATTAGTTTAGGGTTTTTATTTATTTGCAAATTATTAATTTGATCATTTTCTGTTAATAATTGATACACCTTCTCTTTTACCGAAAATACTTGGATATTGGATATTGGATATTGGATATTGGATATTAGTTATTAGTTTTCCTTTAGGGAAATTTGGTACAAATTGCTTACGGAAAGTCACAATCTGGGTTATAATTAATCCATTTTTATTATCAATTTTTTATTTTAATTACATAAATATGGTACTTTTCTATACCATTTGCAATATATTTGTTTATACTAGATAGTAACTAAACAATGACGATTAAATGGCTTACTTATGTCACCCAATGTCTTAATACAAAGTTTCTAATACACAAAATAATCCTAAGAAAATATTAAAATTGTGATGTCCATCCCAACCAAAATCAAACTTCTTATAAACACTATTTGTTAATATCAAATAATAGTATTTTATTGTATTACTTTTAATTGTTTTCTTATTTATTTTTAATTGCTAACAAAATTTCAATACGAACCAATCCGATTTAGACATAATCTGAAAAATGATTTTAATGACCCTTACAAAATCGGATTATTTTAAAAATACTTATTACAGATATTAAAATTTAAAATGTCAAATTTGGCATACGAAAATGGATAGAAGATCAAAAGCCATATTGTCAAATGAACATAACAAACTAAAAATACTAATTCCATATTGCCAAATTTGAATAAAAATAAATAAATAATTCCAATAATTAAAACCAATTTAAAATTAAATAAATCTTCATTAATCAAGATTGAATTTTAGCACCACAAGCAGTAGAACCTCGAGGCAAAAATTAAGAGAGAAAATCCAGCAACACGCCATTTTCGATATAATTGACATTAAAAATTCCAAGAATTTACATTTTTATCACCTACACTATGTGAGAAACAACATCCGATAGTACTCCATCCTTTCCCTTACATCCATAAAATGAAAAGGAAATAAATTCAATATATTACCCTTCCGAAGGGTCTTGCTATAATACATTTTCGATCAACTTTCAACGACAAATGTTACTTGTCGTCATCCATTTTGAGCGAATTTAACCGTCTCAGTCTCTGATCTAGCTCTGCCATTACGGCTGGGTCCTGCTTTTTCTC
>JAYMTB010001948.1:0-10035 GCA_036897585.1 Francoa sonchifolia | reverse complement strand
TGTGCTCCGGATTTCCATGGCACAGGAAGTCCTAAAGATTACAGTGACAGGGGAATTAATGGCCGAATTGATGATGCTCCTAGAAGATCAAGGGAATAGAGAGGCACATTCTTATATCGTTGAGAAGGGAAATATGTTGACTCAAAATCGCTTGGAATGCAAGAAGCAGATGAGGATGCAACTCATAGAAGGGCTTCATAAACCTTGTTACAGTGCCGCCCCTATATTTTTTTTACAACATGGGGTGCATCTGCTGGTGAAAGTTTCTATTTAAGCAGGCAAATGTCTAGCTCCTGCAATTCTCCTAATTACCTGTGCTTACTAAATTTGCAATTTCCATTGAAGTTTTTGTCATAGCCTAGCCTTTTGCATTTTTTCTTTTTAATATTTTTTGTTGGCGAATTTGGGTGATGTAACCTTTTTGTTGCCATTGAAAGTTTATCAAATTAATGAAAAGCCAATTTATTTCCTCTTAGAAGTGTTCTTTGAAATGATGTTTTCTTGCCTGTTATGCCTATTCAAGCATGTTTGTAATTTTTAAGAAAAATTATGTCTATCAGCATATTTTTGTCTCGTAAGATTCTTGTTTCATGCCCCTTTTCCTTCTTTTTGTTGTTGCTCTTCTATTCCTTTTTAATGATGTTAATCATTTTGGGGCCTAACTATTTACTCGGTCGTTGCGAATGCTGGTAGTTGTCATTCTTCACTCTTTTGGCAGGTTTATTGATTTGCCAAGAACAAATATATACTTGGATCTGCTTGGTTGACATCGAAGACAGAAAGATACGTTAATCAAAGTACATGCACCTTTTCAATTTAATGCATAGTTAGATTGTTTAAAGAGCTGATGGAAATTGCTATTGTAATGAATGTGAGCATGTTATGAAACTATATATGAAAATTGTAGTTGTCATTTTAGCAAAATGGAGAACGAATACGATGGACTGATTTTGGCTTTGATTGTTTGCAAAAGTTGTCATTTCAGTGATAAAGCATATAGGTCAGTGTTAAGATGACTAGATATTCTAATTTGCAGAAGCCTTTTTTTAATACTATCTGGCTCCAGATCCCTGCTGGAAGCTTAAGAGGACTAGTGTATCATTTGGGCTGCAGCTAGTTACTTGCACAAAAGTTTGCTAGTTGTGAAATTGGATCAATAAATATCCTTCGCTTACCTCATAAGCAGAACTACAGATTTAATCTTTTTAAATTAGCATGGAATACCTTCAATAGAAAATCTGATCAGATGCGTTGTTTAATTCTGTCTGTGAATGATACAATTGTAGTGTTCTTCACAGATTTTTGTGTATTTAACAAGTGAAACAACGGCTAAGCAATTTGATGGATGATCTGTGGTATTACCAGTGACCAAGATATAAAATAGGTTTTGCAGGCCTCTGTAATCGAGTGCATGGAGAAAGAGTTCGTCATGGGGCAATCACGATCCAGCAGTTCACCAGGACTTGCATGCACAAACGCTAAGGTTAGCCTGAGAAGCGATTAAATTCATAGCTTTTCATCTGTAATTCCAAATTCTTCTAGTTCCTCAGTGTGTCTAACACATGTACTGATAATTGCACATGTAGGTACATTAAAGTAGCGTGTAAATTTGCACATGGTATGATTGTTTCCAAAGCTCCGTATGATGAAAATCTCCCAAAGATGTGATTAAAATTAAAGTTGCTGCTCACATGATATACGGGGTCTTAATTCTTACTATTGGTGCCATATCTGTGAAGCATCAGGAAAGCATGCATATGGACACAGAGACATGAATATACTTCAGGTATGGTTTATAATAAATTTAGAATTACTTCTGTGCCAATTACTTCCCGAGACACTTTGTCGTGCAAAATAGAACCTTGCATTTAGCTGAAGAGAAATTCTGCTAAATTTCTTACATTATTGGTATGCATGAGTGAAACGTTCCACCACATAGTAAACCTTTGCCAATTTCTCTTTTTTGTTGAATTTGTATAACAATGTCTTAAAGTCTACTGGTCATTATCTTAAGCTATTGTATGATCTTTTTTACTTCAATTAGAATTTTGACATTGCATCACTCATGCTTTGATTGTCAATGAATTATTTTCTCTCCTTTGAAAATGGTACTTTTCTATCTTGGTCTATGTTTTGGAGTTCGCTGCCTACGAACTTAAGGGAAACTTGAAATGAGTTAAGAGTTATTTGCTCGGTGACATATTTGATCCGAACAATGTGTCATATCTACATTAATGGTTAATCTTGACTGCATACTCTTTCACTATTTCTCTGCCATTTGATTACCATACCAAGATTGTTAAATGTTTGAAACCTTTTTATGCAACAGTTCGATCAATTGTTCACTTTATTGAGAAGAAATTCTACGAATGTTGCTTTACGCTCGAGAAAAAAGATACATGAAACAACATTTATAATTGTGCCCTTTAGGTGGTTGTATCTGTACCTTATGGATTACTGATTTTATGCATTGCTAGCCATTGCAGGAAATGAAGCTAATCAAAATCTTAGTTCTCCTGCAATTCTACCTAAGTGTCCACTTTCAAATGTTCTTCTATAGGGAGACAGGTAAATCTTCCAATTTCGCTTTTTTCGAATCATTTCCATAATAGATGCTGATATATTGGTCAAGCTACCTGCGTATATGTGGACTACATTCGGGACATTGGTCATTTGGTATTTGCACTATTTTTGGTATTACCCTTCAATAGGCAACCCAAAGGGAGGACTCACATTTTCCATACAAGAATACGTGGAACTCAACATGTTTATCAATTTTGCTTACAAGAAATTGTTGGTTTGTTTCGAAATTTCCTGAAAACTAATCATAGATTCTTCTCTCTAACGAAACAATAGGGCCGTTCTGCTTAATAAGTTAGGTTCGGAACTATAGTTGTTTAATTTAACCAATTCATTCTATCGATTGAATCAAGTGACACTCGTAGGATACTCAAAAATCAGCTATTGGGTTTAGTTGGAAAAGAAGGGGAACAAATAATTGGTTTTGATTGGCTACTGTTTTCAAAAATGGAACCATGAAGGACTGATCTATTTAATTAAGTAATGAGGAAAAGGAAATATATTTAATTAGCCAACGACAATGCTAGAAAGGTCTTTATTAAGTTCATTTAATTTTACTTCTTCTTTTATTATATGTTTGTTGTCATTTCTCTTAACTTTACTGTTGTTTCTTCATTTAATTTCCATTTTTAATTGATATTAAGATTGCTTCTCTTTGTGGGTTTTGTTTAATTTATTTCTTAATTGTGATTAAGTAATAATGTGCATGCGTGGATGTCGTATTATATTATTTTACTTCTAAGTAAACTATATGATGTATTCAATTAATTTTTGTAATGTTATCTTGTCGCTTAATTCTATTACCGGTAATTACTATGTCTAATCCTCCATATTAAGTCCACCTAATTTAAGATGAGCTTATGGTAAACTTTTTAGAAGTATTGTTCACATTTGTTACCAAACTCCTATTATATTGTGTAAATGAATTTTGTTACATTAATTATATATCTTAAAACTACCTCTTATCTTGTGTGAAAACGAGAAGGAACAAACTAAGGAAAAATTTTGTTGTGTTGTAAATGTTACGACACAAATCAAGCAAAAAAGAATTGGAAACAGTAAAACAACGATTACAAAACATAAATTTTATGTGATTCAGTAATATGTCTACTTCCACAATTGTACTAAATTTTTTTATCAGAAATAGGCAATTAGAAGATACATAGATGATCATAATTCATCCGGAGCGAATCAGATTTCACATATTCAACAGTAAAATATATTGTTTAAGAAAAAACTAACTTCTTACAGTATCTCGGTCAAATCCAAAAATATTTAATATGCATGTAACATATCGAATTTAATAAAGTATTATCGATGTATCAAACACCTGCTTGTTCTAAAAGATAAAACTTAATACTTGCTCATTTCACGTAAAAAAAAAAAGTGAATACGCGTCGATTTGAAACCTTACATGACAATAAAATCTCATATATTGTGAAGCAATGATGGAGTGATTGAAAGAGTTTGGTGTTATTTGAATGATCCTAAATATATGATTTGTTTGTATAGAGATGATTGAATTTTGATGCCCATTCATACAACTTTTTTACAATGTCAACTATATTCCATATACAGTGATTAGTAGTGGAATGTGCCAAATTTCAAAGGAAAAACTCATATCAATGGTGGTGTGGACCTAATTACCAAAAGAAAAACCAATTATATGTCATTTTCATATTTTATTTTTCCATTCTAGACTTTTTTAAAAATATATTACAGCATTTTCAATATATATGTATAGACTTTATTGCATAATGGGACAAATTTTTAATTTTCATCGATGTTTAGACAAGAGCTAAAAGCTCGTGGTATTTGAGTCATCCAATTTTTTTTTTAATTATATCTTCTAGAGTTCTTGAATTTCGAAGATTCAAATTTACAAGTGATAAACAAAAATTTGTAGTTATAAATTGATTCAATTGATAAATTGTTTTGGTGTAATATTAAGATGTTGAAATCGAATTTTTGATTACACAAAAATTGAGAAAATCTGATTTAGAAATAGAACTACCCATTTTTATGTAGTCCAAAATCACTTGTATCAATTACAATTAATATATTGAAATCACTTATGTATTATTATAATTTTTTCTTTTTCTTTTTGCATGAATTGTCACATATTCGGCCGTTTAGACCATACAAGGACTAACTTCTCTATCTATGGTAACAAGTTGAACACAAATTTGAACTTGCATAATACTATCTAGATACAAATTTGAAATAATTTAAAGTCATCCACATACACTCAAAAGCTTACATAAAAGTCATCAACAAATTCAAACAAGGGCAAAATTTAATTTTTTTGTGTCTTAAAATGCTCTTAACCTTAATTAAGACCATTTGATTAAGAGACTAATTTCTTGAACTGGTTAAATCCTAATAGAGCATCAATGAGATTTTGACTATCCATATCCATCTCAAGAACAAAAATGGGTGAAGATATTGATGTTGCAAAGAAACTAATTTTTAACAACCATGAAAACAATAGGGTTGTAGTCTCATTTGGGTCTTTCAACTATTGGGACTTCAACTAAAAATACCCATTTTCCTACATAATTATCTCTTGGTGTCCAATTCCATATAAGGATACATTTTTGTTAAATTAATTTTTAATTGAAAAATAAGTCTTCCTTCCTTTTCCCTCGTCTCTCCAAACTAATGCAATTTTTCTTCGTTTTTCCTCCTATTTCTCGTTACCCTTATGCGTTTCCTTTGTTTTTTTGTTTAACAGTTACTAAAATTTCATTGTTACACTTTGTCCAGATCTGAACTTGAAAACAAAAAGATTGATTCCTATTGATTTTCAAGTAAAGCAATTTCAAGTTCGGAATCATATTTCATGAATTTTTTTTCAGAAATTCTGGAGAAAAGAAAAAAAGAAAAAGGAATAATTGTTCCTCAATACTTTTGCATGATTTCAACTTAGAGTTCGCTCATTACTAAAAAAATAAATAATTAAGGAAGAAACAACAAATTTTGAAGAAAAGAAAAGAAGAGAAGAGAGAGAAAACAAATTATTATTTTATTTTATTTTTGTTGATTTTTAATTAAAAAAAAAAAAATATGTCACAAGTATTTAAGTATCAAATTTAACATTAACAAAATTGGATGATAGAAGGCAATAATATAAAAAGAAATGAGAATTGAGGAGTAATACAAATATTTTTTTTAAACTTAAGGGACAAAGTGTCAATAATTGAGAAAATAAAAAATACATAAATTTTAGATGTGGGACACCTTTTATGGTGCAGTATGCAGCACAGTCGTGGCCCAAATTGCCAATGTTTCCAACAATAGTGGGAAGAATAAAGATATTGGTATGTTAAAAGTTTACTTTATGCTTTAGCTTATTATTCATTAATAACATAGCATAAACTAAAGTTTAGGACTATTATTATGCAATTTAATATACATGAATCCACTATAAGAATATTGGCTTCAAAAATCACTATTTATCCTTTAATTTATGTATTCTCATCGTCCCTTCACTTAGCATATATAGCAGATATTACATAAACATATAAATTTAATTTACATCAAAAAACAATTACTTTCAATGATTAAAAGAATAACCTTTTAGTCTAAGAGCCTAATTTACATATTTTAAAAAGTAAATAATTAATCTATTCAAAACTAAAATTGAACATACTATATACAATACAGGTACAAACCCTAGCACCCCCTACCCCCAAGGAACATCCCATGTGGGATTTCTATGTACTAATAACAAAAGGAAACAACATCTCAATTATCTAATATAAGTCTCTTCTCTTCTAATTATGGCGTAATTGTAAAAGGTTGATATGTTTTGAATACGGACTACTAAGGCAGATACACTATTTGCACACAAAATGCAACTATTAGGCAAACCCCATACTCAATCATGTATGGACTATTAGAGATGTAAAGTACACAAATATGAAAGGACCCCACACTCCCAATAATAATTGAACCACTTGATTTGCATACATTGTTTGATTCAAGAACTCTCACTTGATAACCCTATTTAGGTGTAAGCGAAGTGATCACCTCTTCATCACACTTCAAAAGCCTGTGCTGTGCACATAGCTTAGGTTTTCTGTACCCTCTTGTTTGGTAGGATGGTCCAATTTCACAAATATTAAATAAATATATTTATTATATTTGACCCATTATTCGTAGGTTCTCTTTTATTTTATTTTTTATTTTATTAATGTTCATTCGTATAAGAAGTTGGGCTTTGAATTAGTTTTATTATATGATTAACTTTAAGTAAATTTACTAATTAGATTGTTTTCTGATATAAAATAACGAGATAAGATCTTATCTCAGGTACCTAGCACAATACCAAGAGAGTACATCAGTTAAACCAACTAATATCTATTCAGATGTAACTATATATTTTTTAACATATTATTTTTTATTGGACTACACAGAATGTAGTCCTCCCTCATTGTCCAAACCCTTTTTTATCATTGTCCAAATATAAATTTGAGATTTCTTACTCAATAGTAAGATATAACAACCTAAATATGTCATTTTAGAATTAATTATGTAAAAACAAAAATTCAGTATTAAATAACGAGCAATTGTATTTATTCTATGTTATTTAAAAGTACAATGCTTTTATTATAGGAAAAGTCACAAGTAATAATTTAATATTAAGAAAAATTAGCACAAAAATAACTAAATCACATAAACAAATACCAAAAGCATTGTAAAAATAAAAAGAAAAGAGGCATGACCACCCTATAAAGTCCTAGGAAAAAAACCTAGACTTGCAAGTTTGAAACAAAGCTGAAAATGCATACTTCTTGTGCCAATCATAACCTTAACACTCAGAATTCAGCAGTATCTTATTATAACACCTTTTCCCTGCTCTCAATATATATGTCCGTACTATTTTCTTTCTTTTGTATCTTTCTAAAGAGCATATTGCCCTTTTTTTGTTTTATTTGTTTATTTCTTTGTGTTTTTCCTTGTCAATGCCCATTTACTTACAAAAATATTTATTTCAACATGGTAAATCATAGCTGACACATTTATAAATAATTTTAATAGGTTGACACGTGTGAATCTGGTCCAAATAAGAATTGCTCGGTCAACACACTAAAATTTTAGGTATTCATTTTGTTCATTTCTTACTTCCATGCCAAGCCAATTTACACCAGAAATATTTGTTTGGAACTAGTATGTGGTGCACCGGTAAATCACATGCTAAGTGGTTAGTAAAATAATTCTATTATGTATTAATACGCATGTTGTCAACCCATGGTTTGCTAGCGCACTAGAACCGGTTCGAGCAAGAAGTTTTCTATTTACATAGTAAATTCTATCTATTCAGCAGTACATATAACAAATCAAATTATGAACTAAACACGTTGAATTATAATAGTAAAATTCGATTTCATCAAAAGATATTGGATTTGAGTTCAACATGAACTCTTTATAGGTCATGATTTGAACTTAGTTTGTTTCGCTAAAAAAAGTACAAAAAATTAATTTCAATTACGCTGAATTCAAACTCAAACTCAAATCATAATATAAACGTGTAGATAAAAATATATAATATTTTCGGTTTCAAATAAATTATGGTCTCCATTGATCGCATGCATATTATATGATGAATGGACTTGAACTAAAATTTAAGATGAATTGAAAAAAATATTGAAAACATGAAGGATATAAAATAGGTTATATCCAATATACATAAAATAAATTGTGTATTACTATTTATTTTGGATATCGATATCCGATGCGCACAAGATATAAACTAGTTTTCTTTATCCTCTTATTCAAATACATAATGAAACTCGTGATATCTCATACTCCATTCATTAATTAACGGTTTTGAGAGTTTTTGGAGCGAAATCAATAAAATTTGTTTCAACTTGTTTACTAAAGACTAGAATTTAAATGTAGCCATCAAAGGTTTGTACAAATTGAAACAAATCTGTGGTGCACCAGTAGTAATAAGTGGAAGTGAGGAAGATGCGCAGGGGTGCGTAAGAGTTGCAACACAAATACAAGGATGACGTAAGCAAAGATATATAAGAAAAAATGGCAAGCGGCGGAGAAAGCTTGGTTTCCTTCAGGACCACCTTCTTTTCCCTCCTTTCTCTCGCGCGTGCCTCTCACTCTCCCCTTCTTTTCATTTCCAACTCTAATAATTTTACTGTCTTATTAATAGGATAAACATGTTTTTTATTAGTTTCTTATTATTAGTTAATCTCAACAAATTGCACAACAATAAAGTAGACATAAATCATTAATGAAATAATTAGTATACAAGTGATAAAATTTTAATTTTTGACTGAAAAATTATCCAAGAGTGTAGATATAGAAGAATTTGTTGGGCAATGGTGCGAGTGGGATTGAGATAGAATGATAAGAAAGAAATAAAGAAAAGAAAAGATGCGGTCCCATTTTGCTTAGAGAGAGATTGGTGGAATACTTTAATTCACCAATTAATACCATTTTCATGGAAAACATTGGACCACTCCTTTGGTTTTGGAACATTTTGCTATTCACACAACTCCACACCACTTGTCTTCATTTCTCTTCCATATTATCATATTATTCATTCATTTTCTCACTCCAAATAACCCTTCCAACCCCCTCCCATATTAGCAATTTTCTTCTTGCGATTCTTACCCTATATTAAAACTTTCTCCTTTTTCAAATTTTAATTTATGGGTTTTGTTTAATTTTTTATTTTCAGAAATGGGTATTCATCAGATTCATGTGGCGGCTTGTTGTTTGTATAGCAGGCAGGCAAAGAACTATCATTACTTTATGTTCTTTCTTTTGGTCTAATAATTTAATTTAATATGAATATGTGTTTTTTATGTTAATTTTTTATTACATGGGTATGAATAATTGAGGGATTTTTTTGATTTTTCTTTTAAAAGAAGTCTATTTTGGATGTATTTATATCATAATGCATTGACCCACTTGAGAGAGAAAAATACATGATTATGTCCAAGGAAGAAGTCATCTACATACCTCAATCTGATCTTCTAGTTCTGTGAAGAAATTATCTGATTTTTTTTCATGGCTTCTTATTAAGACTATCAGTCTGACAAAAGAGGCTCACTGGGCTCCTCCACCACCGTTGGTCCACCACCACCACTACCATAAATCAATTCTTTCAATTTTGGTATGTGGGTTATGTTTTTCTCAAATTTTTACATGCAATTGTCTCTTCAATTGACATAATTAAGAAAAAAAAATTTATGGGTTTTTTTCTTTTTGTTTATTGATCTAAAGGGTACTTTTATTTTTCATAAATTTTCTATCTTGATTCTTTGTTTTTTTTGGTTGATGTAGTCATGATGGCTCGGAAAATTTGTGAAGAAAAATCAGCTGAGTTTTGTTATTCAGATGTTTCATCAAGTAATCCAACAATTCAAACTCAAATCAGTAATCATCATCAGATCCATGGTTTTGATTCAAATCCGGAGATTTTCAACT
>JAYMTB010001947.1:0-10037 GCA_036897585.1 Francoa sonchifolia | reverse complement strand
ATATTCGGAACTCTTAAGGAATGAGAATTTAACACAAACTTCTAAACAAAACGATGTCCTAATGGTTAACACAGACAAATTATCAATGCTGCGAGACAATATCCATCAGTTCGTACAATTACGTATTTTTAGGAGGAACACAAACACAATGCATGATGGTAATGTTTATGGACCTGTCAAACAACCACTTGCTCTAAAAGCTCAAGCTTGTAGAGTGAGGCCTTATCAATATATACATTAACAAGGCCAGTAACAAGATTTTTACATAATCAGTGCTGATCGCAATTGTGATAAGTTACACTAAGTCTCCCCAATAAGCTGAATACACGAAATATACATACGAGTAACCAAAGTTTCCTGCTTTCAATAGTTCTCGCTATGTTCCAAAATAATTACATTATGGATCCAGCAATAATTTACAGTTTCAATGGTCCTTAAGGAAAATGTCTAACACCAGTGAAAATTCAATCCTAACATATCTTATTGCAAATGAAGAATTACACACAAACACAGTTATATAAACCAACAATGAATCCAATAAAATGACTTCATATTTCTTAAAGTCAGTTCATCTAATACTCAGAAATTTCATTCAAATTGTCTTACCGTCTTAACATCATCAAAATTATCTTCATACTGTCCAGCAAGTTCATCAACAATCAAAATTCTCCTACCTTTCCTCAGCTTCCCACAATTCAAATTTCCAAAACCAGAAAACACTTTCGCACAACCTCGCCAATCAGACCATGAATCCACAAAAGAACTGCTCAATTCCATTCCCCCCAATTGTGCCAACCGCTTCCTCCCAATCAAATTCCTCTGCGAAACCAAATCCCCAACACTCTTAAAACTCATATTAGTACTCAGCAACGCATCCAAACACAAACAAGGACAACTATACGAATCCACCACTGATGAACCCACCACAGATAAAGCTCCCACCATTATCTTTCAACCCGATGATAAACCCAGATCAAATTAAAGCTCAATTGAACAAAATAAGCAACACCCACCAACAAATATGTAAGAAATGTTATACGGGTATCAATGGAAAAGGATCAGTCAAAGATTCAGAGATTTGAGGAAGTGATTTAGTGCAAGGAATGTACAGGGAACATGATTATGTTTTTGCAGGTATGTGAATCTTCACCAGACAAAATTTTGAGGACCCTAATTTTCCACCGAAATAGATTTTTTGAATAGCAATCAAACACTGCTTGTGATTCCATTTGTAATTTGGGTTGCATTTTTCTTGCCATAAGAACATAGCACTCTTTGTATAGTAATGGGCCTATGAAAGCTAAACCATTAGCCCAATACAATGGGCCTGAATAGCTAAAGAGTCAGCCCATTTTTCGTCAGATCCCATCCCAGCCCAGCCCAGCCCAGCCCACCACTTGTTTTTCTATTTTCTGACATTCATGACCAGAAAGTTGTCAGAAATTTTTATCGAGTCAAGTTAAACCGATACTTAACCCTATTCAAACTCGATTTGATTACAAAACTCGTTGCTCGAAACTTGACTTAAACTCGATCGAGTTTCAATTTTCTTGTTCAAACTCAACTCGATTAAGTACTCCATAAATATTCGAGTAGCTCAATTAGGCCCGATTAATTTTACAATTTTATTTCATTTTTAATTTAATTTGTCTATACGTTTAATTTCCGAAAAAGTATTTATCTATAAAAGTTCGATTAGGCTCGCAATCCAAGTTGAGTATTATAAGTCTCGAACTTTGACTCGATTAACTATTTAAGCTACTCGAACTTGAAAATATGCGAATCAAATTCGAATATATATCGGGTTGATCCCGAATAGCTCCGAGTAGCTTGACTCATTTACACTGCTAACGCCTCGTGCTAACAATCGCCCTACACGATGAAATCTGACAGTTTCGAACTTTATATTTGAGTATATAGGGTTAGGATTCCTCAAATTGAGAACTTCAAACGAATTTAGGTATTTAGGATTCGAGTTTGAAATTTGTCCAAGTAAGAAATAATTCATCACATAAATATCGAAGAAAAGGTCTGAATACACGAGTTCCATAAATCAAATAAAAATTGTCATGATACATTGGTTCCAACGCCTAATTATAAGTCTTCGAAAGATAAACCGATCAAATGAGAGGAAACATTGTTGATCAAATACCAGTTCTCGCGCCAAGCTAGTGATTTCTTGTTATTTGTATCTGAAAGTAAGCATTCATAAATTTAGTCAGACTTGAAGTCGGGTAGAAGTCATCACGATATATCCAAGACAAACCCAGGTGGATTATAGTGATAATCTCCCGTCTTCCCTCTTCCCTTCACACCTGCATCTGACGCAGAATTGGCTTAAAGCAAAGCGTGGACAAGCTTATCCTGCATCAAGGAATGCATAATTTTGATCATCAATGACAGAACCTTGTTACAGATATTTGGAAGAAATGGGAGCCATGGGAATGAGATTGCATTTCCTCATTCCCATTTCATTCTTTTTAATCTCACAATTTGTTTGGTTCATGTAGTAATGGGATACTTCATAAACATAAGGGAATGAAGGGGACGAGGGAACTTCATGTCATTCTTTCGAGAAATGACATTCCCAATACCCTTAACACATCCAAACACATCAATGACGAAAAATGGGAATGTCATTCTCATTCTTCCATTCCATTACCTTCAAATAAACAATCACATATAAATTTCCCTGTTACGAGAATCTCTATTTTCTTTACAACTTGTGTTTGTATGGTTTTTTTTTTCTAAGACAAGCAAGCATATAGAAATATAAATTACATCTCTTCTAATTTTTAATAACCAAGAATGTGACCGAGAATGGAAGCTATGAAATCAGCATAGATGTAACAAAATCTTACTCTCATTGACATTATTCCTTCCAAACAAACATAACTCTCACCCAACAGTAATACAAACACAGCAAGAATCCTAAGGAACACTAGCCATAAGTCACAGAAGTTCACATTCACGGAAACACAGAAATAAAACCTCACCCGATCATTTTCAGTGAATTCTCTGACGTCTTTGAAACATCTATTTCTCCCTTATTTTAAAATTCTTTCACAAACATAGCATTCTTTCATCCCTGTTTTCAAATACACATAATTGATAGATAATTGAAAGCTATGAAGCACCGATACTTCAAAAAGGTTGGCATATCCGACTACCCGTGTCGGATACGTATCTGATACAATACTTCTCGATACTCCTCTGATACGTAGCCGATACTTGATCAATCGTATCCGGAGTATCCAATATATAGTTGACCATATAAAAAATACAATCAACTATGAAAATATACTATTTAGGCATTCAAATATACTGTATTGTTGAATTAAGTAGTTTATGTATGTCTACGACATGCCTATACATCTAAATTATCTTATGTAACTCAATTTCTATGTGGTCAAATTATTGTTTTTCACTTTACTATAGACAGAAATTCAATAGAGCATCTATTAAGATTTATCGTATCGCCGTACTCGTGTCGGTGCTTCATAGATCGAAAGTCTTAAAATTTACAATGGTGCATAATTTCAACGGCCCCAGAAAAAGGAAGCATTGTATATGATCCAGCAAAATCCTTGCCCTTTGAGTTTTAACAGCTTAACTTCAATGGAATTAGCTCTAAATGACTAGTTATTATTTAACAAACCAAAACTACATGAATGCAGAGTTAGCAAGGTAAACTATACATGAAGTACTTACACCACTCTCATTGAAGATATTGCTAACTAATGGGAACCAAGACCTGTAACTAGTCAGTAGATTCAAATTCATTTTGGAAAGCCACAAAGTCTAATGGCACATTAGATTATAACAATCAAGCAAAGATCATTCTCTGTATAGATCTTGTAGAACATGCACAACACAAAGCAGAATCCAACTATAGAACAATGCTATGACTTGGAAATGATATTGCTATTCGGCCTCACATATATGAGTTCTTATTAGTTGATTACAAAAGACTTCAAGTCTAAAAATCTGAAAAGTATTCTCAAATTCTAAAATAAAATAAAGATATGGATGAAACATATAATTGAGTGTGATAATAACTACTATCCTTAATCACCAAAAACAATATATGGGTTCGAGATTTATTCCATCTTATTGATAGTTATTTTATTAGAAGTTGGCACTAAAGCAATTACACATCCAAACTAGACTTAAAATTGAAAATGAAATCAACATTGACATATTGGTTTCAAGCAAACAAATGATGGACTCAAACCACAAAGGAAGAAAATAAAGTGAGCTTTAAAGAAATGGAAATGAAATAACAAAGTTTTGGCAACTAAATGTCACAACATTAATGTTTTAACCAAAAGCCATACCATTCAAAATCTAGCATTGGAAGCTAACACAAAGATCAAAAGGAAAACTAAAGAGAAATACATGCTCACTGAGGATTGGATGTCTCTCAGCTCTTTACCAATTCTCCAGCAAGAATAACTTGAAATTGAAAACCTCAAGCAAAGTGTCGCTTTGTTCAAAGAACTATTTTATCAGTTAACAACGTTAATTTGCTTCCTTCATTTCTCCTGTCCATGACCACTAAGGTTCACTTAGCAAATTAGATCCAGGACCGGATCGACAATGATTCAGGTGTGATGTGAAGTATTTGGTTCTCTGGACGCTTCCAGCTTTCTTACCTTTGCATGAGAACTCATATGCCCTCCTAAGGCATGATAGGAAAAGAATGCTTCATTACACTCCCTACATGTAAAATTTACATCAAAACCAATTAGTGATCTCTTACGTGAGTGCTGGCCAACTTGCAGCAAGCTAGGACCAAAAATTTGTTGGTCATTTGCACCATAGTATGACCAAGGAGCAAGGGTTGGAGTTCCAACTGGGTTTCTTGCTGGACTGGAGAATCTGGTTCTATGGCTAGTATGATCATGGTTGGGAAAGTTTTGAGTGCATGTTTTGTATGCGCCTGGGGAATTACAGAACTGAGAAGGTTGGATCCTCATGGCATGAGCATCATTTGAGGAAAAGGATAGGGAGCTTGCAAAGCTAGAAGATGTGTTTTTCTGGTTTACAATAGAAAGAAATCCACTTGACCCCAAAGAAGATATGCAACCAGAACTTGGAAAGACAACATGATTACCGGTGGTATGATCATTTGGGGAAAGCAGAGAAAAATCCAATGGAACAGGACTGTAAGCTGATTGGATTTCAGTAGGCATGTGGATACTTGGGTTAAAACTGGCTGTATTGTCCAAGCCATTACAAGAAAAACTAGCAAGGGATGGAACATGCACAAGTTGGTTTGTCAGAGAAAAACAACTATCAAATCCAAGACCAAATGAACTGGAAGATTTGGGGAAATGTAGTTTATGGTTACCAGTGCAAACAGGTAAATTTAACTGAGCTGAAAAACTTATGGGAGAAGCGGGAGTATTTTCTTCTTGTAACAGCTGATTGGCATACACTGAAGGTACCATTCCTGCAAAAAGATCCAATGGAGCAGGAATGTGATCTAATTGGATTTCAGTAGGCATATGGATGTTTGGACCAAACCTGGCTATATTGTCCGAATCATTACAAGAAAAGCTAGCAGGGGTGGGAACATGCACAAGCTGGTTTGTCAAAGAAAAACCACTATCAAATCCAAAACCAAATGAACTGGAAGATTTAGGGAAATGTAGTCCAGATGGAACAGGTAATTTTAACTGAGCAGAAAAACTTACTCGAGAAGAGAGGGTGTTTTCTTCTTGTAACACCGGAATATTGGTATACACTGAAGGTACCATTGCTCCGCAAAGTGAATTGGATAATTTTCTTTCAGCACTTGATGGATCAATTGTGTCTGATCCAGAAGCATTATCTTGTGTAGCTGGTGATGCTAAAGTGTGATTAGCAAGAGTATAACACTGTTTATATTCTGGGATTACCAGAGTGTTTTCAGTGTCCATCCATGGTGGGCACACAAAGGTAGATAAAGAAGGAAATTCACTTCCACACGGTACACCTAAATCTAACCGTACCTCATCTAATGATGATGGAACATTGTTTTGTTGGCCATCCATAGATGAAAATCACTAGTTATACTAAATCTATATGCAAGAGAAAATGAAGGAGAAGACGGTGAGAGCACGAGGGGAGTCGGGAATGAAGGCATTGCACAAGTTCCTTGCCTCCTTTTAACGTTGGAATTTACGTTGGGGGTGGGGTCAAACAAAGGTTTCACACCTACATTAATTAGGCCACCAGAGCATTTCCTTCCATAATTAAGAGAGGATAATTATGGAATATGTTCAAACGCATTAATGCATGAGGACACATTCACTGAACCAAGATGTATTTCCTTTCATGTGTCATCATTAACTATAAAAAATTTGCACGTGCTCAAGGTAATTACACTTGAGCGCTCTTAATCACAAAAAACATAGACAGAAATACAAGAAACAGGTAAATGAGGTTGAATTTGAAGAAAAAAAAAATCCAGGTTTCCCCTTAACAATGGATGTAAAAATTCCAAATTGCTAGATATGACTTACCTATTAATCCTAGGCATAGCCACCACTCCCACATTTTGATTCGGAAAGAAATCTGCATCATGTTCATATGAGTCCAGAATTTCCTAGATTTGAGCTTTGGTAGTAATTGGCGTAAAACTAAATAAATACGGATCATATTATATAAAGAAAATTACCAACGAAGATTCATTTTAATCAAAATTTGTGTCATTCTGCTCTCACTTAATGCATTGACTTTGTGCAAACCATAGATTCAAATTGCCAATAATAATAATCTAAACTTGTATAAAACAAAATCTAATTGAAAATGCACTAATTTTTGCCCCACTTAACCTGTGCTACCAGATGCCCTTCCCCAGGTGGAGGAGATGCAAGGATGAAGCATAGTTTTTTTTCCCTTGTTTCACGTAAAGAATGACCAAATTAGTATCATTTTCGTTTGTTGGCAATACTAAAATAATAGTGAGAAAATAACAAAGATCTCTATCTTTCTCAGTATATACTGAAAAAAAATTAGTAGACAACTGTCAAAAAATAAAATATGACATCCAAGCATACTGAAAAAGTTCACTCCCAAATCAGGCAACTTACAATTACCAAATCAGAACTTGTGAAAAAATAAAATTAGTAGAACTGTCAAATGACGATACACAAACTAACATTGCTTTAATTGTGACATCCAAGCATTAGACAACAACACCATCCTAAAACAATGTGGTGACATACCAAAAAACTCGAGATACAAGATAAAACATAATTATAAGATGAGTAGGATTACAGACACATATGATATACATATATGTAGGTTAAACATAAATTAATAATCACAGTGCCTTCAACTTATTTTCACATAAATCCATCAAGTAACGTATCTAATTGAAAGAAGTTAACATACAATATGCAACGTAATGTATATGTAGATGACAATGGAACATTCAAGCAAAAGCCCTTTGAAAGAACCGATTTTTGTTTCCCAAAATTAATCTGTCCGCAATTAGTGAAATGATTTGTAGACTGATAGAGACTATCAAATTGAACCAGATGTTATTTTACAACTAAGTTCTAAATTTTATAATTTAGACTATATAAATCTAATTGCATAACCAAAAACAAGTGCGCACAACAAATTTATCTCATTAATTAACTGTATGTGAATTCTCTCCAAGCATTAATTTTCAAATTTTTCAAGTTTTTTGACAGATTATAGAGTGTCTTTATAGGGGAAAAATAAAATCCAGTACACAATCCAACAAACCACTTCAAATAAAGCAACTCCATTAATAGTGGATCTCAAATAACAAAATAGCTTAGTCCTATCAAATATTTATAGCCTTTCAGCCTAATTTCAGTAAGAAATGCAGTAATACACTGAGAAACCCTAATCAACGACAAAAATGCATGTATACATACATGTACATACAAATATATGCTTGAAAAAGAGAGAGAGTTACCGAGAGACTTCTTCCAACAACGATAATTCCACAGCTGATCTTCATCGAATTTACATGGCAAAAACTTCATGATTGTGAAAATCCAATTCTGAAAGGAAATGAAGAAGGCATATATTGAAGTGATCATTAGTAGCTGGGCTATTGGGCCCTATCTCGATTTCAACTAGGCCCAATATCAGATACTGACTGATTATTGGGCCCAATCCCAGGCCCAAGCCCAAAGTTGAAAACGATTTCAAACGGATCAAACGCCTTTCGGACGTTCAAACCCTTCTTGATCATCAGGGTGAGTTTCTTTCAGTGGATTTTTAGGGTTTTTGATTATATCGATTACAGGTTCTATATCTGTGATTCATCGATTCTTTCGTTGTTGTTGTGCATTTCTTGGAATTCGTCACAGCGAATCATGTTTTTATCGCTAGTTAAATGTTCTCTAATTTGCGAAGATATCAGGCGAACGATGTAATCTATCACAGTTTTTCTTTGTATTGGAGATATGAAAAGATTTGGTTGATCTAGGATATTGCTATGATTGTTAAAATTAGCTGTTAATTTTGATGGTTCCGTTGCAAATTGCAAACAAGCAGTGTGAAACTCTGAATATATGGAAATGTCGAGGAAGTTGATAATTTCCATTGACATTATAGAACTTATGAGTATTTGATTAACAATCTGGATATATGCAATGCCTATATCTTTCTGGAGCTCCCTCTATATATTTCTCTTCAGGTCAATGAATTCACTCAATTGAGTAAGCTAGGTTTTCCTTTTGGTTTTAGTTCGTCAAAACAATATTTGATATATGTGTTCACAGTGATATTTCATTTTTAGATTGTTCATCCATTGTCAAGTAATTCTTGTTGAAGTTTCTCTCATGTAAATGTATGTAGTACGTTCTCTTCAGTGTGTGACATTTTTGTATAATATGATATAGCGCAGATCTAAAATGGGAGCCAACAAACACATAATAGGGTCTATTGCGGCATCCTTTGTGCTTGCATTTGCATGTGATTATTTCATTGCAGACAGGAAGATATTTGGTGGTAAGCTTGGACCATCCTATTGGAACGTTGATTCACTTTGGTTTCTTTAAGTTTCGAAAGTATTATTGATTTGATGTACAGGTACTACCCGGGGTACTGTTTCAAATAAAGAATGGTGGGAAGAAACTGACAAGAAGTTCCAGGCTTGGCCTCGTGCTGGGCCTTCTGTTGTGATGAATCCTATTAGTCGCCAGAATTTCATTGTCAAGACCCCTTCTGAAATTTGAAGGTCCTTCAGTACCATGTTTGTTTCATTTCCCATGTTGCCTTGTTATACTGCATTTTCTAAGCAGAAGAGGCCATGGAATTATGTCCTTGAACCCATTAGGCATGCTGGTTAGTTAGATGGTGTTGCAAACTTCTGCTGATCTAATAAATGTAATTGGGAAATTCTTCCGGAGGTCTTTGTTCATTTCTTTTCTCTAAGTCTTGGATGAGTTTGGATCGAATATGGGTATTATCTACGGCTTGCACAAAGAGATGTTAGAGGTATCGATAGTTTCATACTTCAATTTATTTATCGTTTCACAATCAAAATGTACATATTACTTGGAAATTTTGTCAATGTCCACAGTGCCAATGGCTTCAAGAGTTCAAGTTCTGGTAGTAATGATATGCTATAATTTCTACCTCAATTGATAATATGAGACATTTTCTTGTTGAGTTTCTCCATTACATGCTAGCGAGTTTAATTTTGGAACAATTAGGGCCAACTTGTCGTATCCATATATAGTCCTATTCGAGCAGAAATTCAATTGGTATAAGGTTTTTGTACCTGGTCAGTAATAAGTGTCATGTAATTTTACAAACTTCAAATGAGAATTCATATTGACTCAGAATATTCCTTCTCTATGTACTGTGAGGTTCTCAGCAAGCAATATGTATAGAAATATTTCAACAAAAGGCAGCAGGCAACTCATAAGATCACACATTAAAGTCAATTGTAATATTTATCATTCCATTTATTAAACAGAGAAACAAGAAATTCAGGCAGGTGTCGGGAATTAAAAACTGACAAAATTCTTTTCCTTCAAGCTTTCAACTGTTTCCTGGAG
>JAYMTB010001946.1:0-10038 GCA_036897585.1 Francoa sonchifolia | reverse complement strand
AACTTTGTAAGGACTATTATATAGCCACCAAAACATATGGGCCTCTGCATATCACATCATATAAATGTCAATTAACAAATATAACATTAGTATGATATTTTGGTATAAATAATTATATTACTGATAATCAAAGTTGTTTAGTAGTAGAAAGATCCGATGTTAAAAATAACACTAATTTTTTATATTTTTTTATGTGAGATTTCATGTTCGGTATCCTAATTGTTTTGTTTTTTGTCACTAACCTAGTACTAAAATTAAGATATTAATATTGGGTAAGTCACCATAAAACTTAAAATCATTTGGTGCCAATTTTGTATTGTTGAAAGGAATTATAAGAAAAAAGATAAAAAATGCAGAGGGAGTTCATAAGGAATTGAGTTGAAGGATTACATACTGGGTCTAACTTCAACATATCCCCATTGTTCAGATCCATCATCAGTTCCTGTGGCAGAGACTAAATTTCCATGAAAAAATGGAAAGGAAAGCAAAAAAAAAAGAAAGAAAAGGGACAAGTTTTCCATCGAAACAAACACTCTATTGATGAAATAATAAGAGGGAATTATATAATTGAGCAATATGCATTAAAAACTTCACCTTCTTGTCACATTGTTTTGGAGTGAGAGTTGTGATGAAATATTTGGATGATAATCTCTAGGAAACCAAACAAGGCGTTCACAAGGATATGTATATCTGAATATGATTATATAATTTCAGATTGGTGAATTGTTTGAGGGCAAACAGATAATAATAACATTTAGTTTAGACACTGGTTTAGTGGTCAAAAGGCTTGCAATCATATATTCCAATTTCTAATATTAGCAGTGAATATGCTTTGGAACCGAATTGCATCAACAGTTCTTAAAACCAAATCAGATTATTGCATCTGCAAAACAACAAAGTCAATTGATTTGATTTAGTTGGATTCTAAGTTTAAACCGACTTTAAGAGTTTACATCCATTTTATTGATTTTTCAGATTCACTCCTAATTAATACCACTATCAAACTCAGCGAGGAAGTGTTTCATTTCGCGCGCCAAAGCTCCGTCCCATTCGAAGCTGTGACATCGATCTCATCACCATTGAAGACCTCCGATCTACCTTCACAGATCTCGTTTTCCTCAAACAATGTGACGAAGAAGACGATGAACAATCCGTCTCTATATCGATCACAACACCAAATCGATCCACAGAAATCGATCGCTTCAATCCTGTCCCCAGATCTCTCCGTTTTCTCCCTTCCTTCGGCAACGCTAACGACGCAGAAGGCCGTAGCAATGGATTGGATCCCCCGCCGTCGCGGCCGGTTGAATCGTGTAGCACCGGCGTAATTGGTTCGATTAATGGCGAACGACAGATCGGACAGCTATTATGAGCTCTAAACCATTGATCAATACAAGGTAGATGAAATGAATGGCGGCAATTAGGTAATAATCGAACGATTTCATCATTTTCTAGTTCGCCTAAACAGATCACGCATTCGATCTGATCTGCACGGAATAATTTATGATTCTTGTTTGAGTAATTGAGAATTGGAATTGTGTTGAGGATTTTTGGATCTACTCCGATGGGTGATTGTCCTCGGCGGCCATTGGTGGTGAAACTAGGGTTTGAGAGTGTGGTGGTGATGAAACGGCGTCGTCTGTTGATGCAGTATTTGATTGAGTAATGGTATGCAAGTATTGCTAGTGATGAAGCGAGGATGCCGGCTAAGGAGATTAGTAAGGGAGTTAGGAAACCAGATAGTGGTGATGGTGGTGGCGGCGGTGGTGGGGAGGGGGTTTTGCCTTCCATGGCGCATGGAGGTGGTTGCGTGGGTGGGGAGAATTTTTATGTGTCTGATTTTTTGGGGTAGAAAGTTGCAAGAAAGTTGGGGGTTGGGGGTTGAATTGATTGTCCTTCCGTTTATACTCGCGTGAATTGAATTTTTCTGCCGAAATAAAATAAAACTAGATTCACTTAATTCATATTATAAGCAATAGCGATTTAGATACACGTGGCGTTGAGGGATGTGGAAGCATAGAAGATGGGATATGTTTAATTACTATAATAATTTATATTATATTATTTTTCAATCAAAGTAGTTATAAAACGTGGAGGATGTACAAGTGTGACAATAAAAATGTTAGGTTCATAGCAAAATCTGGACGGTGGTATATATGCATATTATATGACTTATGGCCTGCTTTATTAAATTATATAAGCAATATATATTCCCGATTTGATTTTGAAATAAACAATAAGCAATATATGTACTTGGAAGGCATGACATGACATATGGCAATGTGGGACGTATTAATTGGCTTGGTCCAACGGGAGATGTGTTGGTCCCGGTCTCTCCATTCCGGTATAATTGAGGTGTTCAAATTCATGAATTGTTGGAACTTAGACTCGGTAGTCTCATGTAATTGTATAGGTTGTGTGTGGGCCTACCATTTCAAAATTGAAAAGGCTGTATAATTAAGGGGCAAAGAAACTTTTGAACTAACTTTAATTATATGTTATGATGAAGTAAGTGCAATCATGTTGATGAATTCTAGTACTTACAACTTCATTCATTGATGTTAAATAAAAGTGTTACATGCCTTCATAAACTATATTTTGGAAATTAAGGATCCTTCTTTTAAATATTTTATTATTTCTTTCAAAATATTTTTGGCTGGATGTTGAAGGAACCAATATTTTATCTATTTGCTGAAACAAATGAATGAGTGAAAGACAAGTCTAACCCATCTTAGAATTCCACATGTTCTTTTACACGGTCTTTGGTTTGTCGAATTGAAATATAGATTTTCATAATTTAACAAAAACAACGTGGATTATCATATTTATTTCGTGTAATTGGGCATAATCATAATTATTTATCAGAATTTCTGTTTCAAACCTTTGGACTTTTGACTCCATAAATTTAATAGTTATTAAATTACTATTATACTCTTATAAATCAAATCTTATAAAATTTTAAGAATACATTTTAGTAAAATTATCAAATTAATACATATTCATAACTGATGAAGCATATTGATCATGAATCCAGAAATTTAATTAACGGAATCAAATGCAATAATCCATAATATTCTGCAAATATTGATTCAAAGAATATTGATTCAAAGAATTTTGATTCCGAAAATTTAATTGAAATTTTAGAATCATGGTTACACGAACCAAACACCACCTAAGAAAATGAATAAAAAACAAAAACAATAATGGTACAAAACAGATTTTACATATTTCAGCAGAATGCCTATGTTCATGGCCGCACTATATTTTTTTATTATCAGAATTATATTATAATTATGATTTAAATGCCTTTTGGGTATTAACTTTTTGTCAATTGTCAAGTTAGTACCTGAATTTTTTTTTGTGACATTTTAGTACCTAAACTTATAAAAGTTGACAATTTAAGTTTTTCCGTTATTGGTCAACTTCGAATTATCATATACTACCATCCGAACAAAATTTGTATGGGTATGAAACTGGGTCCGACGGGTCAAATTGGATCAAAATTCTAGGGTTTTTGCTGCACTCGTTATTCAATTTTCAATTTTATTATTCGATTATTCTTTTTCTTCTTTTCTATTTCGAAAATCATCTCCAATCTCGTTCTTGTTCTTCGCTTCAGTCAATTTCAAAAATCATCAACCAATTTCAAAAATTATCTTCAATCTTGTTCTTGTTCTTCATTTCAGTCCATTTCAAAAATCATCCAAAATTATCAAATTATGAAATTATAATTATTCCCGTCAACCCTTTATGCCAAAACACAACTGGTTTTTTCCCAAATCTTTTCTACGACAAATTCATAAAAAAAATTAGCAGAAAAAAGAAAAATCCAAAAAAAAAAAAACAGAACAAATTTCTTCTTATAGTCCCATAAAAACCACAAAATTTAACAAGAAATGAAGAGATTTAGATGGGAATTTGTACAATTGAAAGGAAAAAGAGAAGGGTAGTGAAGGAAACTAATAAGTGAGTGAGTGATAAAAGGGATGATAGTGATTTTGGCCCGCCCAATTTTGATCCGTCCGATCCGGTTCCATACCTATACAAATTTGGTTTGGATGATAATAACACGTGTTGCGATATGGTGATTCGGAGTTGACCAATGACGGAATCACTTAGCGGAATGGATGGAAAAACTAATATTGCTAATTTTTATAAGTTTAGATACTAAAGTGTCACAAAAAAAAAAATTATTCACTAACTTCACAAAGTTCATATACCCAAAATGCACTTAAGCCTTTTGTATATTATATCACTTTTTGAGTAATCTTGTTGCACTAGGTTTTCTTATTATCAACGAGACCGTGATCTTTAAGTATCATACTTCATACATACTGGTCAAAGGATGATAATTAATTAATAAAGTTTATTTTTACTAAACATATAATTAAAATTTAATTTTTTGGATTCCCCAACCTTTTCAAATCCCCTGGAATATATTCCATATAGAAAATAGATAAGATATTAAATAATTTTTTAATTAATAATCAGGAATCAAAGAAATTGGATTCTCATACTACAATGCGGGAACCTTGGCCTCAGCCAAAATAGATACATATTAGATTTATAATATACTATGCCACAAATAATCAAAGAAAGCACTAACTAATCAAATTTATTTCTATCACTTTTCACCATGCCAATAAAAACCATAATATTTCCATCTATGGCTTGGCGTATTGATCTTCTAATGTTCATTGCTATTTTTTGCATACCCATTTTTACATGTAAATCACAAGCTTTAATCATCTCTCCACCCATACATTACATTTCTTACCTCCTACTCCAATCATCTCCCTTAATATAACATATCCTCCCTCCTATCTTTCTCACTCTATTAAAAAATATTCTTATTTTTTTTTCGCGTTCTAATAATTTATCATGCGAATCAAAACCATTTTCTTCGTTGCACTTTCCGCCTCTGTAGTTGCTCTTTTCTCCATTTTTGTCGCTCTCTATTCTATTGATAGTTCCTATACTGATACTGCTGTGTTTAGCAGTTCAACCCGTTTAAGCCTTGTTACTGATCCTGAAAGGGATGTGAGACGAAGTGATGTAGAGAAAGTTGGACGACGCCATCATAAGAAGAAACTGAAAATCAAGTGTGACAAGAATAAATCGAAGTCTAGCATTATATCTGATTATAATGTCACTTGTATTGACAGTTGGAAAGAAGGGTTGTGTGAATTTTAGTAGTGTTCAAAAGGCTGTTGATTCTGTTCCTGATTCTAGCTTTTCTAGAACTCTAATTCTAATTGATTCGGGTACTTATATAGGTAATTATTATTTTAAAATTCTGTCTTTTAAGTATTTTAAGACAGCGAAAGTCAATATCTAGTATCTCAATAGATTGTATTTATGGCAGATCAAACCCAAATCATTACAATTTATTTGTTTTTTTAGAAGAATTGTTATTCTTCAATTTAACAAAGTTTATTTTTTCTGTTTTTATTTATTTTTTCTGAATTAATGTGGTGGCAGGGAGAAGGTGGTAGTAAACAAGACAAATGTGATATTACAAGGGCAGGGTTATCTGAATACTGCTATAGCATGGAATGATACTGCAAATTCAACTGGCGGGACTACCTATAGTTCTTCAGTTTCCATCTTTGCTCCTAATTTTACAGCTTACAACATTAGCTTCAAGGTAACATCTATCTATCTTCCATGAAATCTACCATCTAGATTATGCAGACTGTATTTTGATTTCGGATTGCTCCATGTTTTCTTGATCAATCTTAATTGCACCAAATCTTCCCTCGTGGCCAAGAGTTGAATCACATAATTATAAACAACCCGTAATGCCGCACAACAAGATCCACTAACATTTCAATGTGTCATTAGAAAGATTAGGTAAATGTTTATTGTGTATCAATTCATCTAACAACTAATTTCACAAAATTATGCTATATTTAGCATAATTAGAATTCACCAACTCATGGGCTTGCCAATTAATCTAGTCCACATGAATGCAAAGTTTAGGCTCAAATTTACCAATAATCAGTTGAAAATTCATTTCTGTATTATTTTCTTTTGGGAAAAAGAATACAGCTCCAGCAGCATCCCCGGGCGAGAAAGGAGGACAGGCAGTGGCGCTCAGAGTTTCAAACGATCAAGCAGCATTCTACGGCTGTGGCTTCTACGGCGCTCAAGACACACTCCACGACGATCGCGGCCGCCATTATTTCAAAGAATGTTTCATCCAAGGATCAATCGATTTCATATTCGGAAACGGCAGATCACTTTACGAGGTACAAACATCGTCCTAGACATTTCATCAAACAATTGGTGCGCATCACAATTTTCTACAAAATCAATTCGATAGCCAAAAAGGAGTCGGATGAGATTACGGCTCAAGGAAGACAATCGATAGATCAGAAAAGTGGATGTTCGTTTGTGAATTGTGAGATTGGCGGAAGTGGGAAAGTGTGGCTGGGCAGAGCTTGGGGGCCGTATGCGACGTCGGTGTTTTCAAAATCCAATATGTCCGACGTCGTTTCGCCAGATGGATGGAATGAGTGGGGATTTCTCTCTAGAGACCAGTCTGTGGTTGATCTTTTTTCTTGCTCATTTATTTCCATCATAAAATAATTACATTTTGCACTGCTGCTGTCAATTAGTTAGGACTAGAGGTGCAACTCAGTTGGGAATTCAAATTAAATCAATACTTGTAGAACTGACCTGAATTAACTACTTCTAAATTTTACAAATCCAACTGAACCGATTACCTTGGTTCAGTTCGGTTCTAGGATTAAACTGACTTTTTCGACTTATTTCAAAATTGAAAAATGGATTGAATACTCGTTCCAAAAAAAAAAAAAAAAGATTGAGAACCTAACCAAATTGGGAAAAAAATTGAACCTAATTAAATTGAGTTGATCGGTTCTGTTAGCAAATCCATTTTCCTTTTTTTTAGTATCGAAAATTTTGAATACAATTAAAAAAATTGTATTAATAGATAATAAATACAAAAATGCATAAAACAGTTAATATTTACCTTACTTATTATTGTGATATATGTTTTTATTTCAGGACAGTATTTTTTGGAGAATACGAATGTTGGGGTATGGGAGCAAATAATACATCTAGGGTACCATACGCAAAACAATTGAGTCCAGATGAAGCAACAACTTATATGAATATTTGGTACATTGATGGAAATGACCATAGCATATTATCTCCACATTCTACTAATGGAAGGTCTAGAGAATTTATTGAAAGTTATTAAATTATAATATTTGTATTTTTATAATCAAACAATGAATTTAATTAGTGATAGGAAAGATAAAAAGAAAATAAAATTTTCCTTTGGAATAGATATAAATTCATTAATAATCATGAAATTATTGGTATTATTCGAACCTGAATCTCTTGATATTAGAGAAGAGTTATTTAACAAAATAAACTCTATTTGATTGCATCAATTATACGGTTAATCGAACTAATTTTAAACCAAAACACAATCAAATTCCTAAAGAAGATGATTTTTTTCCTAATATTTTAAAATTTAAATTTCTTTCATCCATGAAGAAAATATGATTCATTACCTCTTATGCCAATGAAATGAATATTCATTTCACTATTTAAATTCAAAGCCTAACGACAAAATTATAGTGAAAAAATCTAAACCTAGAAAACCATGAAAACTACAACAAATTTCTTTAGGTTTTTTCTTTCACTTATTTTTGTTCTTTATACCATTCCTCCTTCTCATACGCATAGTATTTTCCCAGGTGCACATAAATCTAGTCGCGACTATGAGAGTCAGGACAATGATTGTTCGAAGATTATTTGGCAGTCTAATCTTATAGCTTTGTACAAGGTGTTACTTGTATTGACAGTTAATCAAAATGGTTGCGGAAATTTTACTAGTGTTCAAAAGGCTGTTGATGCTGTTCCTAGTTCTAGCTCCTCAAGAGTCCTAATCATAGTTGATTCGGGTATTTACAGGTAATAGTTATGTTTCATTTCGTACAACTTGTAGTGAGACTTTATACAATGTTCCTATGCTTCGCAATAATATTTTGTATTGTTTTTTTCTTCAGACTCTTTAGAAAACTGTAGGAATGTCAAACTGGCTTACAACAGTAACAGTTTAATACTATGTACATACATATGATCTTCGATATCTATATTTGTAGTGAATTGTTACTACATATTATATAACGGCTAACTTTGTGCTAAATATTTTGAAACAGTAGCACCTAAAGCTAGCCTTGTGCATATCAACAATTTGCATTTGGATCTTCACGAAATGAACTAGAAAATTGAATTTATTTTGTTGACAGGGAGAAGGTTACTATCAAAAAACAAAATGTAATAATCGAAGGTAAAGGTTATCAGGATACATCAATCGAGTGGGATGATACTGCAAAAACAACTGGCACTTTCAACAGCTATTCTGTTGGGATCTTCAGTCCCAACTTCGTAGCTTACAATATTAGTTTTAAGGTATTTTTATATAACTCTTAATATATATAGATGATGTCTTACTTTATATAGTTTTTTATTAGTTAACTTGTTTTTTTGGGAAAAAAAGAACACGGCTCCCCCTCCGGCCAAAGGCGATACCGGAGGTCAGGCAGTGGCACTTAGGGTTTCAGAAGATGAAGCTGCCTTTTATGGATGTGGGTTTTATGGTTACCAAGATACATTGCTTGATGATAGGGGTAAACATTATTTTAAGGAATGTTTGATTCAAGGTTCTGTTGATTTCATTTTCGGAAATGGTAAATCACTTTACGAGGTAAATATACTCCGTACTCCTATTCTTAGCCAAAATTACAAAGACCCCTGTAACACTGTTTATTTTACACTTACCCCCCTTCAGACAAATTCCCAATTCTTCACTTTCTGTTAGCAACCATATCTTTTATGGACTGATTTCACATGTTCAACTACTAACGAGATGTAAATTTAGAATTGCACGATCAATTCAGTAGCATCTCCAAAAAACAGTTTTTTGGATGGGGATATTACGGGATCAATAACAGCACAAGGAAGACAATCCATCGAAGAAGACAGTGGTTTTTCATTTGTAAATGCAAACATTTGTGGAATTGGAAATGTATGGCTTGGCAGAGCTTGGGGACCTTATTCTACTGTTGTATTTTCGCAAACAACTATGACCAATATTATTTCTCCTGATGGTTGGAATGATTGGGGTAATCCCCAAAATGATAGGTACATTTTCTTTCTCTCATTTATCTTTAATACTAAATTTCGTGTTTTCTTGAGCCCAAATAGGACCCGACTATTTGAGATTACATAAATAAAAAGTGTAAGGTAGAATTATTGGTAATTCTAATGAAAAATGTTTAAGATTACAGGACAGTTTTTTATGGTGAGTATGAAAACTCGGGGCCTGGAGCGCAGAAATACTCGAGGGTAAAATATGCAAAGGAGCTAGATCAATCAGAAGCAGCAAAGTATACGAGTATTGATTACATAAATGGAGGTCAATGGCTTGTCCACAGATAAAACTAGATCATTAGTTTTTTTGTTGGTTGTACACGTCCAAAGATTTTATCAAAAAAAAAAGAAAAGTAAATTTATGAGTTAGAAAGATACATACTCTTTTCAATTTGATTATATTATAGTTTTTTTGAGTTTATTCAAATAAATCAATCAATTTTGTATTGAATTCAAACTATATAGGAGAAAAACCTGATAATAAGAGAATCAAAACTAACACACAAATATTTAATGAATCTCAATTACTATAATATTTATTTATTTGGAATTATGATTATATTATTAAATTTTTACTCAAAAATATTCTTAGTTTCATGCTAAAAATTTATGTAGTTTTATATATTTTTTATAAAACACAAAAACTTTCTCCTCACTATCAAAATATTAACCAATAAAAGATTCAAAAATTATTTTCTTTACATCCCCATTTTTTTTCTTATTTATCTAATCCAACAATTTTGAAACTTAAACTTGTTGGAAAATTGGCTTTTGTTTTCCCAAAACAGATTGAAAATAGTGTGAATATGAACTGATATAAATAGCAGAAAACAAATATTATATTAC
>JAYMTB010001945.1:0-10039 GCA_036897585.1 Francoa sonchifolia | reverse complement strand
TTTCGAGGCCTAGCCTAAATAGTTTACGACAAATTTTCTCAGAGAAAAATTCAAAAGCAACATTTCATCAAAATCTCATCTCAAAATACTTACATTTCCAAAAGAATGATTGAATCGCTTTCAAACACAAACTAAACTCACTCGTACAAACATTTATGCATATACAGAGAGATCGCTATTTTGCATACCTAAAGGAACTAATCGAAGAGAAGCAACTGAAGATATCGAAAAGAGACAAATCACAAGCCGATAGCGAATATGCTAACACTCCAGATCATGAAAACGAAATACGAGAAGAAGATCGGAACGACTGATACGTAAATGGAGGAGCTCCAAGAACAGGCGAACGCCATGGACGAACGATTAGCTCAAGAAATGGATAAAATTTGAGAGGGAAAACGACATAAACTTCATATTTATATTATAAATATTGGGCCAAACAATTCTATTAAATGGGCCAAGCCCAACTTAATCAGGCCCATATATTAACGATATTGGGCCATACAAATCTAGTAAATGGGCCAAGCCAAACATAATTAAGCCCAAGAGGAGTACAATAATTACCCCTTTAAGAAAAACATAAACTTTATTATTATGAAAAGTTAGAGGATTAAATAGCAATAACACCAACTTGTTTGCCACCGCCGCCACTAAGCCGCCGCCTTTCTGTCTTCATCGTCAACCGCCAAAGGAACTGATTCAACCTGAGAAAATCAAATGAAATATTCAGAAATTTTTGTTTTTGAATTATTCCATCGAAGCTGGAAGATTATGCTCACCGATTGACGATATTTGAGAGCATAAATCATGTCAATATAGCGAAGCGATTCGCGACGATCTTGCTTGGAAATTTGCTTCCAGAAGCCATAAATTCCGGTCATGGTCAACAATTTTTCAGAGTAGATTTTCCATGTATACTTTTCCTGGATTCTTTGAAGGCCGGCGTTGGAGATTGAATCCCAATGAGATGGATCTGTTGTACATTTCTCGAAGAACTTGACGAGTAATTCTGCAGCCTGATCGCCTTGGTGAGGATCGATATGGAATCCGGAAATACCATCCACGATGATTTCAGCTGGACCGCCATAGCAGGTTGCGAAGGTGGGTAAGCCACAGGTCATGGATTCGACGACTGTTAGGCCGAATGCTTCGTATAATGCTGGTTGAACAAATGCTCCTTTTGTGTCACAAATGTAGCGGTATAGTTCTCCGTTTCTTACTCTGTTCATCTGTGAAGAAATCCATCTGAATTGTCCGTTTAAGTTGTAAGTTTCGATTAGGGAATGCATTTTTTTCATCTCGGCTCTTTCTTCCAAATCTTTCGATTCTTTTCTTCGATCGCCTCCAACTACAACGAGGTTAACAAGCTCTCGGAGTTTAGCATTCTTTCCATACCATTCAACCAGTCCTGTTAAGTTCTTTACTCGGTCTAATCTTGCCATTGTGAATAAGATTGGCTTGCTTCGGTCTTTTAACACACATCTGTAGGCAAAAGGGACCATTTATTGATAATGAATGATGTATGGCTGTTATGCAAAGGAATTGAGAAGTTGGACACTTACAAATGTTCTTCGTTCTCGATAGGACTGTAAAGGAGCTGCTCGATTTGAGGGTGGAAATGAGTTAATCTCCTTTCTTTTTCTGTGTACGAGAAATAGATACTCATATCTGCTCCAGGTGAGACAATGTTGAATTTGGGATCAAAGACATCGATGCCACGTATAACTCAGTAAAGGCCAGGAAGAGTGAAAGCAGTATGGCTTTCATATTGGCCTAATGTATCCTTACTGAAAATGGACTAAAAGGTGTTAATGAAAAACATCGAAATAAAGAGTATGGTTATGGTATTGAATTACCTTCCAGCAATTTCTTGAAAGGTACTGGTGATGATGAAATCAGTACGATTCATAGCGATGAGATCAGCAGTGAATTGGCAGGAGAAGTGATACTTGTCTTCAACATTTTTCCAATAGATATCGGTATCTGGGTATTTTGTTTTCTCCAGGGCATGAGCAATTGTGCACTGGGTAACTCCTAACTTTTGTGCCAATAAGGTGGCAACAATGTTTCCATCACTGTAATTTCCGATTATCAGATCTTGTTTGGCACCAAACTCTCGCTGAATTTCCTCGGAAACATCCTAATTCAAACAAATTCATAACCTCAAAAAACTGGTGAAATAGTTGTCTGACATAGAAGAAAAGTTTTAGACTTTAGATTTATACCTCAGTGAAAGTTTCCAAATAAGGCCAAACTTTGAATCTTGAAATCCATTTTCTGACAATAATACCGTCTTCAGTTCTGAAGGGAATTCTTATGATATCAGCATGTTTCGTTCCGTAAACTTTCTCAAGGCGCTGGTTGCAGGTGGTTCCGACAGCATCAGGGAGCAGTCGCGTAACCTGAATATAACATGCATTAGTAATGAACAATTTGAGCGAAAAAAAAAACATTTACAAAACTCGATCATTACAATGAGGATCCTTGGTGTGATATCAAGTCCTTGCTGCTTTATACGCTGCAACATCTCAGTCTCTAAAGCACGAACTTGGTCTAAAATATAAACAACCTGGAACACAAAATTCAACTCATTAGCCTGAAAAGTTACAATCTTTCAGCATGCAGTGATGAGGATAACGCGAACAAACCTGACCACCAGTGTCGGGATAACCCAAAACATTGTCTTGAGCAAAGTATCCATGAGGAGACATAATGACAACATTAAAAACCATTGGAATTCTTCCCATGAAAATCTCAAAACTGCAAGAATCAGGAGCCTCAACAATATCCATCAGCAGCTGAATCATTCCCGTAACGCGCATAGCAGTATCACCCCAACCTCTCTCCAAACCAAATTCTTCAAACTTTTGTTCAAAATCAGCATATGGTGTATCGGAATCAATCTGCGACAGATAATCCTCTGCCTTTCTTAAAACAGATTGCAGACCATTAAGAGTATCAACACTTTCATTCAGCATCAATTTCTGCACACAAAAGCCAAATCTCATTAACCCTATTTTAAAATTTTCATGGCCTAATCAAGGTAACTTTATTATACCTTCCCATTGTACTGATGGGCACGAAGAAAATCGAGCAATTGCTGCATACAATCCTTATCCTGAGAAATTTTAGCAGAAATGTGCTTGTTAAGAAACTCCATGCCATTTCCAATATATTTTGGAAGAGTTGGAAAGGGAAGCGATCCAGTGGACGGTTCAAAGTCCAGCACAACCAAATCATGCTCATTGCAGCTACATACACCAATCAAAACTAATTCAAATCGATACTTTTATTAAACAGAAATGACTAAAACAAAGATCATTAAGCAAATTAATTACCTTCCTTCAACAAATTCTTCCTTAAATTGCAAATAATCAGAAGCAGACAACTCCTTAACCACAAATGCATTCACTTCAATACATACATATTGCCATTCACCGGGCTTCGGACGAACAGCTACTGCAACTAAGCCCTTTAAAACTATAGCTTCCTGAATCACAAAAATAAAAAACAAAATACCCATCAAACACTCACTAATTAAACCGACAAAAAAAATTCAAAAAAACCATTTACTTGTATGGATTTCAAAAAGTCTATGAATCCACCAATGCTGACAGAAACTGATTCCAACACTGATAAAACTTGTTGGGATTTATAAATCCCTTCCTTCTCCGCAAGCCTTGAAAAAACAGCTTGCATCTCATTTCCAGACAGAGCTTGGATCGCCATTGATTCTTTAGTATGAGAATTAGTGTGGATCAATGAATTACAATGTGGAGTATATATAAGGGAGAATTAAAGGATTAATCTTTAGGCATGGAAATCAAAAAAGGAAACTAAATAATGAGAATAATTCAAGACAATATATCTTAGAATTGGATAGGATTTTGACTAATATTTGATTTCATATAAATTTCCATACATTCAAATATTACAAAGATATCAATAACTTGTGAAAGAAGAAAGTAAGATTCTTGGGCCAGGCCCATTGGGCCATTTGAAAATGGGCTTGAAGATTCATGAGCCCATTGGTCCATTTGAAAATGGGCTTGAAGATTCATGAGAAAAGAGAGGCACGTGAGAAGGAGAAGAAGGAACGTGCAAGCCATGTGAGTGGGAGGGTGAGGGTCCATTTCCCACTTACTAATAAAATAGAATATTTGGGACATTAAATCATGTTGAATTCCAACCTTTAAGTTCAATCCACGTTTCCTCATTTTACTTTTTTTTCCACGACTTTACACCGAGAAGCATTTGCATGCACCGGGGCAAAACGTATCACTCATTTATCGGTTGTTTTCAGTGCAGAATTATAAAAAAGAGTAAAAACGTAATTTTACATTAGAAACAACTAATAAATGGTGACCGTTACACGCCACTCTTATCAAATAAATAAATCACTTATTCGGACCGACCCTCGAATCAAATCAACTATCAAAGATTAATCAGTAGTATATTTACTATCGATCCTTTCAAGAGTAAAATAGTCATTTTACATTTTATCGATAAATAAGAAACATGGGTTGATATAAATTAATAGAAAAACCTAAACAAATATATATATTTGATTTTGATTAATTTAGCATATGCTTTTAAAAGCAAAGAAATCATCATCACATTCCACACACTATTATCAACTAATTAATTTTTAAAATAAAATAAAATAAAAAAAGCAAAATCCAGCACACGAAATTGTAATAGGGAAATATTGCTATAACCCCATGTATGATACAAAAAAAAAAAAAAAAAAAAGACAGATTCTGCTGAGCTAGACCGAGTTGAAACTGAGTTAACTCAGTGGTGCTGAGTTGAATTGGTTGGCGGCGGCGGTTTGCATTGATAGCACTTAGCGAAAAGCCCGAATGTATCGACTTGTCTAACGAAGTTGGTCATGCTGGCCCATCCGCCGAACCCGAAGCCAACGACGAAAACCCATATGACCACAAATGCATTCACTACGTACATTGCCGTCCAGCTCGGAAAAAATCTCGGCGGTTTCTCTGCAGCATTCTGCGTTCACAACGACATTGTTTTAAGTAATATAATAGTCAACTCGGACAGCTCATTTCGCAGACATATCACAACAGCTTGACTGTATTTTTTATAACTAAATGAAAACGACATGCCACCAAATTTGTAATGTGAATTATTTATAAACGGTTATACCTGTCGGGCAGATGCTTTTCTGTATGTGAGCATGTGGGCTAAAGCTGGGATGATATAGACGGTGAAGCTAACTAGAAGAGCACCAACGGCTGAATTAATGGGGCCGAAAAATGGGAATATTATAGCTAAGAACCATATTGGTACAACCACTGGCAGCCTTGCTAATGCTCGTAAACATATACTTCGTGTGTCGTGCATTCCTATCACTTTCTCCCATACGAAGTATAATGGTGTACATGCAAACCCGAATGTTATAAACTGCACATCAATTTCTCACTTGTCACATTCATTCAAGCACATTGATTTAATAATTAAGATATGTTTGAAAAAAAATTTAGACCTGGTGAATGAGCATTAGGATGACTGCTGCGTCACGGAATTTGTTCTTGGGGAGGAGGGAAAAGGCATTGGAATGGTTAAGGAGTTGATCTCCGAATGCCCAATAAACGGCTGTGGCTGATGGAAGTGTTAGCGTGAAAACATATAGTGTTGCAATTAAATATATGTACTTGAATTTCTGTGGCTTCCACATGGCGTGCATAATTTCGCTGCAGCAGAATATGTATCAGAAATCGTATTCATAAACAGTTGAACGAGTTTTTATCAACGCGTATTGTAAAATTCATTCTTACACAGTCACGGCGTGGCCACCAAAAGTATAGAGGATGTTAGTGGCACCGGTGAAATACAGGACAAGCTTCTTAGGGCCCGAATGAGTAACACCTTCAGCCTGAAAAAAGCAAAAACATAAAATGATTAGCACTGATTGATGACTATAGAAATACAGAGAGGGGTCTAATGATGGTGGTTTGATATACCTGGCCGTGAACAATGGCGGCCACGGTTAAATACCAGGCAGTGTAAGTAGTCATTCCAAGGCCGAGAAAAGACCAAATCCGGTAGTTATGGAATGAGGGGATGAAAACAGTTGTTGCACAGCATGCTCCAAAAATATAAGTCCATGTTCTTTTATCCAAATGATCATTGATGTAGTATATATTACTGTAACGAAACAGATTAATCATAAAAACCCATTTCAGATTTCTCCATTTGAGTTCAAAAATTGATGAAATTATGTTGATTAGTACCTTGCACAAGCGATCAACTGAATGACAGATCCAAAGAGGAGAAAAGTACAGTTAAAGGCAAGTCCTAATGCTTTCCAGTAAGGACCCAATAACCCATCAAGAACTTCAAACCACTGCCATTAAAATAAAGTGAAATTTTCTCAGATATTTTATTTACAAAGAATTTTTCAGACCCAGCAAACAAAAAAGACTAACCTGTATGACATGATTTTTGAAGCTTGCGTTTTCCTTCTCCTTTCTGCTTCTGTATTCTATATACAGAACACTGATAAGGTAAGCTGTCCAGCTACCCAATAAACCATAAAACACTTGAAAAACAATGCCTGATATAAATCCCAGTTGGGAAAATGAATATGGCAGTGTTAACAGTACTTGAGCAACCTGAAAAAACAAAACAAAAATGATTTTTTTTAAGGATTATAAGTCTGATTTTGATGAAAAAACAGAAAATGGGAAGTGGGTTTTGATGGGTTTTTTCTTAATTTACTTGATTTGAAGCACAACTGAACCAAGCATCCCAAGCAGAACCACCATGCCAGAGAAAATTTTTGACATCAAACAAGGAATTATCTTCACCATGTTCTTCCTCTTTTGCTTCAATCTCTGTCTCATTATAATTAGAGACAATTGCTTCTTCAGCTTGTTTCTGAGGCAACATTTTCTGAACCAAAAGGAAACGTCTAAATCCTTATAGATCTGAAACCAGAAAACAACAGTTTTAAAAACAAATTAAAACCCAATATAAAAACAAAAAAGAATCTCATCCCAATTTCACCTAAGTACCTTATTTTCGATAAGTCTCTTTCTTCAAACTCCAAAACTCTAAAAACAACCTCTCAGATCTGCAGAGCTTTAAGAATTCTCCATTTCAAGACTTTGGCAGAAGCAAAAAAAAGGACATAAATGACTGTCAAATTAGTAATTGCTCAATTTATTGCCCAAACACAAAGACGGCTCTGTATCTATCAAAAGCAGAACAAATCTCGGCGGAGTCTGAAGATCAAAAAGCAACCCTTTTTTTCTCTGCTTAATTTATTCAATTCCTGCTTTGAATTCCTGTCGGAAACCCCAAATTTCTCTTGCTCTTGCTCTCGTTCTGATCAGTAAGGACTGAAGCTTAACTATGGACTTTGCTTTTTATAGGCTCAAAATTTATTTATTCAACGGCTATCATTTCTGTCCTTAAGCCGAATTAATTTAGTTTTCTCTTTTCCAACTCTGCTTTGAAAAATGGTAAGCTCAGATCCAAATCACTGTGAAAAATTCAGAGAATTTAATTTCCCAATTAATTCCATTTACATTAAACAATGTTAATTAATTAATATTTTTCTTTTCTCACTAGGTCGGGAGAAACAGTGAAAAGAGGAGGCCCATTATGATTAGGAGTGGTGTGGTGGTTTTTTCGGCGCAGCAGCGCGCAGGGGTGGAAGAAGACATAGTGATGAATGTCGGCTTCAGCCGAGTTTCTTCGGACCCGCCAGAAACCGGCAGCACGCCACTAAAGCAAACCACGCCATGAATTAGACCATAACCCCACCCGCCGGCCGGTTCATCATATAAAAGATGATCCTTTTATCCTTACGGCTCATCGTGGCCCATTATCTTATAACCGGCCCCACTCCCATTACTCTCTACCTAATTCAACCTTCTCTTTTTTTCCCTTTATCATCCACAAAAATCTAAATGTTATATCAAAATTCGGTTAAATTTTTTGGTTAATTGATAGTTTAACGTCAGAATATCTCTATTGTAGCAGTTTAATTTTAATTTTATACTTTCGCGTGAGGGAGAATGTTAGATATATACATATTAAACTCATTACCTAATAGCTTAAGTTTTTGGATTAATTGATAATTCAACATCAAATACAAACAATTTTCACTATTACACTTTACCTAATTCAACATTCTATTTTTTTTTCCCCTTATTATCCACAAAAATCTAAATTTTATATCAAAATATTAGATATACATATTTGGTCAATTATCTAACGGTTTAAATTTTTGGATAACCAATATTCTGAGTTCGAATCTCGCAGCAGTTTAATCCCAATTTTACACGCATTGAGTATGTCAGTCTCAACCGGCACGCATTTCAAATTGAGAAAAATTTTCTACGGAGTTTTAGATATACATATTGGACTCATTACCTAACAACTCAAATTTTTCACTTCAGTAAGATTGTGAGCCCAAAAGTGGTGGCGGCTTGAACGGATTGGAGATGGTGGTGGTGGTGGTGGAGCCACCGGAAAATGTGTAATACATATTGGTTACAAGACCCCATGTTAGTATGTTTCCCCGTTAGAACGGGGAGTTGTCGGTTCAATGGTGGGTGGGAATTTCCCTATTGGTCCAAACCCAAAACGATTCGTTTCAACCATCCCCACCAAGTGAAATACCAAATTTATCCATACCCATAAATTTTTACCATCTTTAATTCGAAACAAAAAAAAATCGAGAATAATGGTACATGTTACTATCAAATTAATGAATTTTTGGTCGCGACTAACTACATTGATGAAAAAGAATTAAAATTCGGAATATGTTCCATCTATGGGACCCCAAATTTTTTGGGTCCATTATCCAATCAAAACTCGTTAGTTTTCGATACCCTAGAAGGGTAATATTGTATTTTGAGAGTTCTAATCAAATAAGTAACACCTTTTAACTTTTGGAAATAATTTTTAAAAAAAATTGGGATGATTTGTAGTAATGTAAATAAATAGAAATAAATGAAGCAATGATGAAATAGTTTGTGGTATCTAATGCATAAATAGTTAAGGATAAGAGAATAGAAAGACAAAGGAATCTATTTTAAAGAAGAGTAAAGGATATATATGTGTGTATATGTATATATATAATGGATCCCAAAGATGGAAAATGGCTTTTGATGAGACACTAATTTCTCAACAAGCACTTGATACCTCCACTAACTTAACTCTTTCTACACTTTATATTCCACCCCCTCCTAATATTGGACCTCCACATTCTTTTTCTTTTCATTCCCATAGTTTCTATTTTGTTATTTTTAAGGAACAAGTATAGTTTTGTTTTTCATTTTAGCGATAATTTTTACGAAAGAGAGAAAAAAAAAATGTGGGTGTTAGTCTGTTTAACTAACTGGATAAATATAAGAAATTTACGTGGTGGTAGTATGGAAAATTAGGAGCCAAAAGTGTCAAAATTTTGGTCCCCAATACTCTCCACTAAAGGAATAAGAGTGGTTAACATCAAGCCATTAATGGCTAATTTCCAAAAAACTTTCTTTTAAATTCTCATCAAACTTAACCTTTTATTTTTATCTAAGTTTTTTTCAAAATTTATCACCATGCGAAATAAGAGGGTAATTCTTATTATCTCATACATATATTTTATGACTTTACATTTGTTGAACTATCGATTGATCAAGTAATTGACCAAATATGTATATTTAACACTTCCTCTCACGTGAAAGCCGGAAAAAAAATTCGGCTTAAAACGTAGACTAACCTAATCTTATTTTGAGACTGACATAATCAATGGTCTCACCAAACATAATGAGTGTAAAATTGGGATTAAACGAGTTTGAACTCAGTACTTCATGCTCTGATACCATGTTAAACTACCGATTGTATACAAAAATTATAAAACGAGAAACCCTTATTTTCTTAGTATTGTATGCATCATGGTGAAGTCATAAATGGAGTTTTTTTTTAAATAAATTACTTTAGTGAAAAGCAAGAAATTATGATGATATGAACAAAATAATTAAAAATGAATTAATGAAAAGAACAAGAAGAATAATTT
>JAYMTB010001944.1:0-10049 GCA_036897585.1 Francoa sonchifolia | reverse complement strand
ATATTCAAAAATATAAGCTCTATTGAATTATTTATTTATTTTGTTCCTTGAAAAAACATGTGGTTTTTCTAAATGAAATTTGAATTGAACTCTAAGACGTAAACAATCTCTATTTGCCCACTGCATTAAATTCAATAATTTTTTCTGCTAGCTCAGTCGTTGAATAATAAGCAAATTCTTAAATCATTATATAATCAAACTCCAAATCTTGGATCATCCTATTTAATTACTAAGGTAAGTGGTTACATGTAGGTGAGGCCTATTCATTTATAAAATAAATAAGTTATAGCAATTTATATTTGAGGTGAAAGCAAGAAGCACCAGTGGTCTAGTGGTAGAATAGTATCCTGCCACGGTACAGAGCCGGGTTCGATTCCCGGCTGGTGCATGTTTTTTGTTTTTTTGGAGTAACGACAAAATACAGTGCCTCCGAATTTCACGCGAAAAAAGAAATAATAAAGTGGCGTATATAAACGGAGGCGGACCTGCCACGTGCAAGTATGTTGGATGAAAAGACTGGTCAACACTTGCGTTTTTGTTGGAAACTGACGGTGCTTTGTCGTTTTCGCACACTTTTTCTAGGGTTAGGAATCATAAGTTTGTAGATTGTTGTCTCTTAGTCATTCAAACAATGTATTTCAATTCAATCTTCCTTTCTAAAAGTTGTGTACTTGCCCGCATTTCACCTTCATTTCTTCAATTTTGAACTGTTTGGTTGAACTCATAAAATATCAAGTCTGAGTTTATTGGAAACTTTAATTTCATAACTAATTATGAAAATTTAATTTCCTAATAATGAGTAGGAAGAACTTTTGTATTTTCCTTTTCAAATTATTGTTTTACGTTAGACAACAAAGGTAATTCTCTCCGTACCATCTTAGATTTTTAGGTGTATTCGATCCGATCATCTATATCTAATTTACATAAACAAATTTTATCATCTGAATACATAATTCATTAAACTAAACTTATCAAATTTTTTGTTCTAAACTTGGATAATTTTAATTGAGAAAAAGTCATATCAAGTTCATACTTGAGATCATAGTTAAAACTAATAGATCCTTGAAAATTCACTCACCGAACTTTAAGTATTAGATGATTAGGGAGATCTTCGATATATATAATAATTCCAATGTACCCAATTATTTGGTGACAGAAATTAATACTATAAAACAAAAGATCGAGTCATTACATCCATAAATAGGAATCCAAAATAAAAATGGGCCAAAGAAGATTTCACAAAACACAATAGAAATATGCACATTTCCAAATTCTAGGGTTTTGCTTCTATGTTTTTTTGTACCTTGCAAATTGTTTTAATTTTTATGCCCTTTCTTTTTTTTTATAATTAAAAATTTCATTAATTTCACTCTCAAGAAAAAGACACCAAATAGATATATACATAATAAATAATTAGAAATTAGGTTAAACTAAAATTCATTAGATAAACAATAAATGAGGTGGAATCCATGACAAGAATATATATATATATATATATATATGAACTTGAATTAAAAGCTAACATGTTCTTCAATTTCTCTTTAAGTGATGTATGATGGTGCTTCATCCCCACCATTTTTATATAATTTAGCATAAAATAATTTAATGGATGGTATACATTTCATTAATGGAGATTTAGTGGATTCCTTTTTTCAACCTAATGTTTTAAATGATTTTTTATTTAAATAGGAGAAATTCAATAATTGTAGAACAAAAGAGGGACCATTAATATGATTTAATAATGAAACTTTTATAAGTGTTGGAATGTTGGTAATAATAAAATAATATGAATTTTTTAACTTTGACATGTGAAGTTGGTCCTTCATGTTGCCATAGGATTTCTTTTGGAAGATCCTTTGAGTGAACATCCTTCTCAATCACATTGATAAACTAAAATTATTATTATTATTTTTCAAAAATTAACTAAATGATGACATTAATTGATACGAACACTAAACTACGAGTTCTAAAATAAACGTATATTTTCTTGCTCATATATGACGGACCATAGTGCTTTTTCATGATATGTTATTATTAGTACATATATTTATAGACGGATACAAATCCTAAACTTAATCAATAAAAAAATTTCCCTTGTTTACAATTTGTATAAATATATTTTAATCATATTAAATTGTATCACCTAATACAATGCATTAAATTTTTGAATGTTGTACATGTGATCAAATTAATCTTGCTTTTATTACTTAAATATAGAAGAGTTGTATGACAAACGAATAGTAGATAAATTAAAAATTGTGAAAATTAGCATGGAATCCATATGCAAAATAGACAAGTAAATAATGTGATATATAATGAGAAATTGGATATATTTATGGAATATGATGAAAGGAGGAAACAAGTGGATGGGGTTCACTTAATTATTCTTCTATTTTATTTAAGGCCTGGCTCCCACATATTCTGGATTTATATGCATCACTTCATTTTAATAATAAGTATAGACACAAGTTGCCAGTCTACCAAGGCCCTTCAATGATATATAATATGTTACCCAAACATATAAGAATAATATAATACGTTATAAATTAGTATTCCACTTGTTATTTTGTTTACCTATGATATCATAAGCAAACCTAATCTCTACACCAGACATTAGACCCGGATCTTAGATGATTGAGTCATTTTTTTATATTGTATTGAAAATTAAAAGTCATTTTCGATTTTCAAGCAAGTCAAATACCAAGATTTTGGTCTATTCCTTAGCTTATACTTTTATTTTTCAATAAAATACTATATTAATTGAAGTAGTGATCCAAGTAATTCCTAGAACCCCCCAAACACCCCATGATTTTATTATTTCTTGTCATATAGAATTGAAAGCATATTTGATTTTTTTAGGTATGTCGATAATTCGTTCTTTCTTGGTATATTGCCCAAAATGGTTACATCTATTTTAGTCAAAGTACACAATAAGCCAAATCCTATTTTAAAGCATTTTAATCCAAATGTAATGAATGGTGGGAGAAAATTGTTGGTAAAATATTCAATGATTTAATAATCATTTCTATCCAATTTTTTAATTTTTTTTAAGATTATAAAACGCATAATTGATAACTATTTTCAAGCAATCCACAACTAATCACCTTAATTATCACTCTTATTATTAATTTACAAAATGATGAATAATTATTGAGTTAAAAAGTCCGATAAAATATTAAATAATAAATCTTGGGACTTTAAAAAACATTAGAGCTGCTGCTATAGATTATGGACAGGTAGTCTCCTTTCTGCCAACAAATTTATCACCCAAATCCAATTTGACAGTGATACATATTTCTTCTTTTGTATAATAAATTTGTCCCCTAATATTTTTGAAAAAGAGTATCCATATTGTGCTCACAATATTATAGCCTTTGCTTAATTTCAAAGACTTTATGAATTACACTAACTATTCGAAGTAAACCAATAATTTGGATGGAAGACAACTCACCCTCTAACATTAGATCAAATAATAAAAATAATCAGTTTGAACTTCTCTTATTTTAGTTTTCTTCATCAAAACTTTCCCAACAAAAATTCGAACTAAAACCCATAAACCACTCTATATTATTAATAATTTTTCATATCTTCAAAGTCTAATCATTACATCATTCATCTAAAATTAATTAATCCATTAGAAATTAATGCACTTTTAAAAAATAATTTAGAATGTTTTAAATTGAGAATATTTTAGAAGATCTACATTTATCTAAAATAATCTAGAATTTTTTAGATTGCAATAGAGGACTATAATTTTCTAGAAAATATGTAAGAACTTTTTAGAAGTCTCTAGAAAATAAGATTTTAGAATACTTTAGAAAATTTTAGGAGTTGACTATATAAATTCTTCGTGACTTAGTTTATATTCACTAAGAAACCTACAATAAATCTCTCAAAAAACTCTCAACAAATAAAATTTTGTAATCATTCGTCCATTTCTAATAAAATAAATTTTTTTTGTAAAACTTTATCCTCCGTCGTACATTGTTAGTATCTATAGCCTATAAAAATGGTGTGTTTAAAATGAATAGCCTTGTTTCTACCCATGTTCTTATTTCAATTCCAATTTTTGATGGAGAAAACTATAATTTTTGGAGCATCAAGATGGGGACATATTTCATATTGCAAGATCTGTGGGATATTGTCAACAATAAATTCACTTTTTTAAGATAGTGTTATTACTGTGTCGATGAAATAATAAGAGAAAAGATATAAATAAAAAAGAAAGCCAGTACATTGGCTTGATTGAACAAGTATTAAGAGTCATCAACAAAAAACATTAAGAAATTAAGTAAACAAAACCAAAAATTGTAAATTAATTAAAAACCCCATGAATTTTATTATTTAAATTACAACATCCTTTCCTTACAAATACAAAAACAAATATATTCATATAAAAAAACATACCTAAAAAAAAACAAAAATTCAATCTACCTGAAAAAAAAAACCATGCCTATATCTCAGCATCAATTAGTACGGGGGCGGCCGTGATTGCGTCCATGGATACGCTTCATGGCCAATCTGACTGCCACCATTAGGGAGTAAATTTGGTGGCAAATTAAAAACCGGAAGTGATGAAGGATCCGGCAGCACACTTTGCTGCTCTCCTCCACCACTCGGCGAAGTTCCACTGCCGCCGCCGCCGTCATCATGATCTTCCTCAAGAGGCAATCTCTCATAGGTAGCATTAGCAAATGTTGCAGCTATGACCATAACCGGACCCGCAGCCACAAGTGAACCAACCACACTTCCCCCCACCACCTGCCCCTGCCCGCCAGCTAAATAAACGGTCAGTCCGGTCGCCCCGGGTGGCGCCGGACCGGGGAGAAATGCTCCGGTCAACGACAAAATCTCGAACCTACCGTGAAGCGCAACGACGGCTCCCGGGGTAACCGGCTGGCGGAGCATGACATTGGCCACCGCGCCGCTACCGCTAAGTACACAGACACCTCGTTGGCGTCTGCGAGAGAAGGAAGCGACGCTTTCTGCCACGTCAGCACCTCCGGCCACCTCCATGACGTGGCTCCGGAGAGAATTAGGGCTATCACGTGTGACGAAAATTGGCGGTTTTGGTTTGTTTTTTGATCCTGGTGGTCTACCTCTAGGCCTTCTGTTCCCGAATTCAACAGCTCCTTCCTTTGCCTCTAGGCCGTCATCTCTGTCTTCTTCTTCATTTTCTTCTCTGCTTATTTCCAGATCGCGTTTTGATAGAAGTGGGGAATTCACGGCCAGATCCATCCCCTGTAGCGCGATTTGTCCTGCCCACCATGGATTCGCCATGATTAAGAATTCTTGTCACAAAACGAAAAAAATAAAAATATGCTTAATTGTTTTTCTATCTAGCTAGGTTTTTGAACAAACTCTTAACCTAATTTATGATAAAGATGATGAGAGAAGAATTATAAGAAGAAAGAATGAAGAATGAGATTCAAATGAATAGAATCAAGTAAAGAAAAAACCCTAGATAGAATCAAGATCAAAGAGGGTAATGAGAGAGAGAGAATAATAAAGTAAAGAAGTGAGAGATAGAGGTGGAATTAGAGAGCATATAAAGAAGTAGTATAGTAATGATTTATTTAAAAAAAAAAATGGTATTTAAGTTAGTCCTAGGGTTGTGGTGTATTTAATTTTGACTTCTTATATTGAGGAGACTATTTTGGGTGTATCAGATCCTCTCATAAGAAAATAGATTGTAAAATTTATATATTTAGTTAATTTACAATTACAATTATCAAAATACCCTGGTGCACCAGGTGCATGCAAGTGGTTCTCTATATCTAGCGTTAGAATTTAGAGGTTATTTTAGAGGGCTTAGAAATTAGGGTTTTCTGTTTTTGGTGGGGTACTGTGTATGTGTGAGCAGGTGGAGAGCACGTCGTTTGAGATATGTTTTGTTGGTTACAACCCATACCTATGCAAACTGATTCCTCATAGTCTTCACCCGATTCCCTGCCTTTTCTTATATCCAACATTCAAATAGAATGAATCTCATATGCTTTTATACCAACATTCAAATAGAATGAACATGTGGATTTCACAAATGCTGAAAAAATTACCTTGTTAATATCAGAGTGGTTATAGGGTCAATCCTTTATTCCAAATTAGACTAAATCTACATATACTTTGTGTTTTCATCTCACATCTATGAACCTAGGAAGTGATAGCATGCCTTTTTAAGTGACTATATATCATGACAAGTTTTGGTATGTTGAGATTATTAAAGGAGAAATTACCAAGTTTTTAATCATTTCTATTCTGTATTTTATATTTTTTGGTGTGATGAATCACTGATGTGTTATCATTGTATTCTTACTTTCTTTTATCTCCTTTTGGTTGAAGACATTTGGATTTGATGTGTCCTAACTTTTTGTATTAACAATTGTTTCACTTTTTGGAAATTTGTTTTTTTCTTTTTACTTAAGTTTTTACATAATGGATTACAATTAACAGAGAAAATAAAGAAAACTTTTCGGACCACCTAGCAAGTATCACATGGATGAAATCTGTAAAATAAATATAATTTCTCGTACTGGTTTTTCTATTATCAAATAACATATGCTTAAGTATTTTGATATATAGATACTAAACTCCACTTTTAACGGGTTTTTGTGAGAATGGACTACATATATTTCTGGGTGATTCATTGAACTTAACAAATTCTGCTGATTACAGCTTGGAGGCTCATTCAATCTGTTAAGCAAAGATGACATATACATAGACAGCTATTTCTGGTACTGGACTGGAAACAAGGATCCTGTCCCATGCAAGGAAAAAAGTGATGTGTTTCATACTTTTTACTGTACAAATTCAACAAACCACTTTCAGGGAAAGAATCTTAGAATTCCAACATGTTCTTACACAATTCATAATTAACTATAGTGGCTCTTACTCGGAAATATATTACCGAATACATAACTCAAACAGAGATCTGCATTGGAACGAATTCGGGGTTATTTCGGTTGGATATTTCACCATTATGAAAAGTATTGAGACGCTTTACGCACTATAGTTGTACTTTCATAGAATACTACCAGAGTACATAAATGGAGACCTTGAGTATAAGGGCTATTACAAGCCTACTTCATGCAAGCATAGAATATCTGATGAACCTGCAATAAGAACACCCAATCAGCATCAGCAGCACATACTTTTCATTGTAACTTTTTTATATCTTAAATTATCTGAAACAACAATAGATTTTCTCAAGCTACACATAACAGGACAAGTTCTTTATGGGTTCCTTCCTCAATTGAGCAAATGTGAGATGCAAACATATATTACAACTTGTAAAATTAGAATTGGTTGTTCAAGATGAAAATTGTAAGAAATTTCAAATGTCAAAACTTTCTAAATCACGTGACACAACACCAAAGCACCTGACTCCCTCAATTTTGTGGTTTAATTTAAATACTGACGTTCGTTAGTTATAAATTATCCTCACATTCAAAAATATTTGATCCCACACTAATATTTTCATAAGCTAAATAAATGAGGTCAACATAATACTGCAATTATATAAATAGTATGATTGCTGAATAAGCTGTAAATACCTTGTGAGATAGTATATCAGCAAGAAGGAAACAACAAAGCATGCCACAAGTACACACGTTCTCCGACCTGATTTCTTCTCAAATACCTAGATAATAATTTCATATATTTAGAAATTTAACTGGAAATTAAAGAAGGATAGAACAAAGGCAAGATAATAGGGAAATATAATTTATTACCAACTTGAACCGATCCATGGTTCCTGACATTATTCCCCTTGATGCGTCCATGTTATTGCCCTGATTTCACATTAAACCCAATTTCAATAGGATATGTATTTTTTATACTATAAAAATGGAGTATTGGTTGCTAAATGGAACCTATTACCATCCGATCAAGCAACCTATTATGACTCTCCACTTCCTCATGTATATCACCTGTTAACTGTTCATAATAAGTGATAGATGAATGAAGATTTCTTTAGAAAACAGGATATAGATATGTAAAGCATAAACTTTCAAGCAAAGAGATGGTTCCTCTTTTGAGCTAGACAAGCAATACAGAATACACTGTAACCAAACATGAAGATCTGAACATGCATGTATCCTGGAAACTTGCATGCACAGAAGAACATAAACAAATTTGTATATGTTGTAAACTAGAACTTCATCTTTGTATAGTGCTATGAGAAACTGAATACATGTTGTTTGGCTTGCATTTCAAACCAAATTAGTGCTACCCATGATAGTAACATCGGGATGATCAATACAACCACAGTAACTTTTGAAAAAAAAATTCCAGGAGAAAAGATACAAGGGACGGCTTGTAGTCCCTACCAGCCAACCAGCGGTACCTGACTCCGTAGAGTAAAGGCTACTCACCAGAACATCAAAACATTTGTGACTCAAACCCAACATTTGAAACAGATGGAATAGAGAACTTAGCCTCACACTGTAATTGATCCATTAAATTAATGTGCTTGATCATCATAAAACCAATAATCAACAATGCATATCAGTACTCTGATCAACCAAAAAGTATGGCATAAGTGGTAATCAAGAGAGAAATTCCTTGACATCAAAGCCACCTTCAGTTATAGGCCACATGCCACTGAATATTAACAAATATATGCACGCTTCTATAAGCATCAAACATTGTTTGTTAACCAATAATCAGAGCAACTGAATCTGTAGATTTTTTTCACACTTAATCATCTGACAAATTGTAAAGAATGCACGTGCTTTCCACTAAAAATACACAATACAACAAAAATGCCAACTTAATATAATAATATGAACTTCAGCATAGATGTGGCAACTATAGTAACAGAAGTTCTTAAAAGAAACATCATGTTAGAAAATCGAAGACTTTTGGAAGAATAATTATATGATTTGGTGAAAGATCTTGGATGAATCTTACTCTCTTTAAAAAAGTGACTCTATCTTGTAAACTGTCTACAGCTCTGTCATTGTCAAGCTCTTTAATTTCATGAGAGTATGAAGAGCCTGCTCTAAGACCACCCTCCTCTATAGCATCATAGCCATCAAAGAGAGCAGATTTTGACCCACGATGATCCCTGTGTGGTATAAGATCAAATCATGAATTGAAAGACAAGAAAAAAAATATTCACAAACAGAACCATGCGTTATAAAAGCAAAAAGTGATAGACAAGAGAGTATATTAGTGAACTAAAGCATAAGAAAAACTAATAGTAAATAATAATCCCAACACTTAAGGCATTAAGGTAAACTCAACCGAGTTTAAGAAGATTATGGCTAAGCTTTACCAAGCATCATATCCTTTCCTGGACTAAATTTTAAAGATTGGAAATGATCATAATCTATTATGATATTGGTTTAAAAACTAAGCTTAAATACAGATATCATATGAAACAATCATCAGCCTCAATGACCACCTAAGTAAGGATGCAGGGAACCAGTTATGAAATCCACATGGATGGGTCCTGTTTCTGACCATGCCTACTGAGCTCAATGTATATTAGAGACATGTCCAACAGAGATAGAATATAAAAAAAAGCATCACCTAACTCACTATATAAGTTAGCATATGTTTTTAACCTGCTTCCTTGTTGCATGGATTATACTGTGATCATTAAATCCTGATCCATATCTTAGAACAATGTCAAATGATCTAGATCATGTCGAAATCTCTTTTGGGTGTAATCATGATCAAAAATCTCTTTTGAGTGGGATCATTGCATGATATCCAGATCCTACCCACGATTGTAACTATCTCGTTTTAGGGTTTCTTCAGTTATATATGTCATGAGGATTTTAAACTTTTTGAAGGCTGAAAGCACAAATTCACATAAAATAAAATCCAAAGAGAATGGTCACAAAGGCAAACATTGCAGTAGCACATAAGTTTTATCTTCCCTTCTTTCGTCTTACTTCTCATCTTCCACAGATCCACTGTAACTTTTTGCTAGTTAGTTCTTCTCAGCACTATATTGAAAATCCATTTTACATTATAGATGCTTATGACTTTGATGAGGAACTAAATATGGGGCGGGCTTGTTGATATGAGGTTCAGACAGTTAT
>JAYMTB010001943.1:0-10050 GCA_036897585.1 Francoa sonchifolia | reverse complement strand
GGAGGCTTGAAATTAGGCGGCGGGGAGAAAGTCGAAGAAGAAACAAGTTCCTGTATTTCTCCGTTACTTACAGAACTGGAAGTCATTGGAGATTCCGATGAAGCCCTAATGGAAGTTGTACCACAGGGTTTTTTATGGCGGGAAAGTGGCCGGAGAACGAAAGGCTGTGAGAAGCTTAGAACGCCGGACATGGTCAAGATATTTTCTTCTGGGCTGTAAAACGGAAGGTTAGTAGTTGAAGAAGTGCATTTTTTCTAATATAATTTCCACCTAATACAGTCAGCAGCTGATGGACCTGAATGATATATACGTATGGCCCATTGGTTGATGATTATGGGCAATATCTGGTGTTAGGCCCAACCCAGAACTGTGCTAAGTAAATTCAAAATTTAATTTGACCACTAAAGTATTGGTCAAGAAAAGGAAGGCAATAAAGAGGAGGGATCGTCACCATTCGTAATTTTACTTTAGAAATAACCAATGTGAAATTGACACATGAACGGTATATCTATACACTAGTCTATACAAATGGGTCTCAATAAAGAGAGGTGGTAATGACGCATTTCTACGAGGCGGGGCTGGCCAGCCAGTGGGGCGGGGGCGTGAGTCATAATCTGGTGTGCTATGTAAGCCGACCATGTTATATCCTGTCCCAATCCAGAAGTTAGAAAGTTAAGGAAAAAGGGAAGGTTGGTCATGGTATTTTAGTTAGTAGCAACGAAACTTGCATAGGTACAATGAGAAAGGAATACTTGTCGGGTTTATTTATTACTATTGCTTTTACATCTTCAGTTGAATTAGAAGGAACCCACGAAAAAAAAAGGAAGTCTTTTAGAGAGAAAGTTGGTATTTTTTATCTAACCGTTTAAATTTTTTGGATCAATCAATATAGTATTAGAGTATGAAGTCTTGACTTCATCAAACCTCTGTTACTTCTGTTACTATAGTTTAATCTCAATTTTATACGCATTGTATTAGGTGAAACTAGATTAGTCTAATTTCAAGCAGATGAGAACATTAAGTATGTCAGATTAACTTAAGCTTTTGTTAAAACTAAATTTGATTTTCATTGGACTTAGATGTTTTAATTCAACATTATCAAGAAGGTATTTGATAAAGATATATAAAGCATTCTTGACGTATACAAACAATGAAAAGTAGAAGAGCCATTTCTTTAAATTATATTATTTAAGTTTATCAAAATAGAAATTATAAATTAAAGAAAGACCCATTAACTTTTTATTTAGATATGCAGGATTCGGTAGTATCCTTTTATTAATTTATTGAATATACACTTATTCAATTAATAATTAATAAAAGTGGAGCAGCCATTATGATAAATTTAGGATAGGTAATCATGATTAATTAGATCTTTGTAGAGCCCTTTATTTATAATAAATCTAAACTTTGAAGAAAACTTATAAAGAAAATGGGATTACAGGTTTAAACTCAGGACTTCATACTCTGATATTATATTGAACTATCGATTGACTTAAAAATTTAAACTTTTAGATAATAGGGCCAAATGTATATCTAACAATTACCAACTGATATTACGATCAACGTATAAACGAGATATAAGAATTCAAACCTAATTAAAGTGGAACTACCATAAATAAGTACTAAATAGTTTTATGTTTTCTCCCCCTATTGTGTTAATGATTTAATACATATTAATACAAGCAATTACCATGATGGGTTAGCACTTAATAAGCAATATGTGCATATTGGTGGAGCTGCTAAAGTCAATCGGTTATGTAGAAATTCTACCTTCCCACTAGTAAAATTACTAGCATGCGTGGGTAATACATCACTCACCACTAAACCCACCATTTCTCTCGAACTCTCCCTAATGCCCATACCTCAAGTTGGCTTGAGTCCTTTTCATGAATTCTATCATGGAAAGGATCATAACACAGTTCATTTAGCTACAGTTAGTCTTAATATTTCACCTGCCTATGGAAAAACTACGTTCCATTATGTACTTTATTCTTGAGTTTTATTGGCAAACATGTGTTTTACTGAGTATTATGCATTATATGTAAAACACTTGAATGTCATGATTATGAGTTCGATATGCGGTACCAACCTGAAAGAGCTTTTTCCATGTTGCACAAATGAAGTCAATAGCCATTGTCCAATGCATGGTGCACGATTCAGTCAACCACATACTTCGTCTTTTGGCTGTCTTACTGGATCTTGGCTTGTTTTCACTGTAACAAATGGATCTGGTTAGTTTCCACTTATAATACAGACAAGGATAAAAATGAGGAACAATAATGATACAAAATCGAATGGCCTAATTTCTTACAGTAAACTTTTTGATGAGACAATAAGTAAACTTTTCATATCTGTTATTGGAGATTTTCCAAATACTAACAATAACTTTATATTGAATATAAAATAGTAAATTGTGAGTGCAACGGTGAACTTTTTTGACTCTTGTTTGCACGCGAGTCGATCTAAAGCTTCAGAAAAGATGGGGGAATTACCTCAGTCAGAGGTCACATGACCCCCCCATATATCATGAGATTCAAAGTCCAGATTACACACCACCACCCCAACAAAATATCAACATCAGTGGGGTCCAAAAGGGAAAGGGTTATTTTCGAAAATTTCGAATAATTACAAGGGGGTTTCCACAACCCTTTTCTTTATATATAACATATCTTACCCCCAACATCCTCTCAGTCACAAACAACAAATTTCTATACTGCATCTTCCAACCAAGCAGAGATAAAGAAAATATGGGAAATTGCTTAGTTCTGCAAGAAAAGGTAATCAAGATAGTGAAAACAGATGGGAAAGTACTTGAATACAGAGCACCAATGAAGGTTCAGCAAGTATTGTCAGAATTTGCTGGCCATGCAGTATCTGACTCACTTCCAGGACTTCGGCATCTTCAGCCGGATGCCAATCTGATTGGAGGTGGCTTGTATTATCTTATAGCTATTCCATTGGCATCACCTCGAGTTCAGAAGAAGGTGAGGTTTACGATTCCAGAAGTGGAAGCTGAGCCAGAAAATAAAGTTGTGAGGATTAAGGTGGTGATTAGTAAACATGAATTGCAGGAGATGTTAAGAAAGGGAGGAGTTTCTCTTGATGAATTGGTTTCTCGGGTTCAGGGTACAGAAAATGGATGTGGTGATGATAAGTCCAATTCTCAAAATAGCTGTGAAGCTTGGAAACCTGTACTACAAAGCATAGCTGAAACAAATTAGTAATGCAACTTATAGTTAATACTATCTTTCATACACACATATATTTTCCTTTTAACATACCAATGATACAAAGTAGCAATGAAAATGTGATCAGTATATTCCACAATCTCATCACAGGCGCTTGCATTCATAATTCTAATCAGATTATTCAGCAGCTAGCAGAGAAATCAGACAAATATGTGGGTTTAATCCTACTAATTCAATCAAATAATACTTTCCAGTTCTCGCACATCTAAATGAAGCATATGAAAACGAAAAAAAAAAAAAAGGCTTTTAAAGGAAGGAAGCAAAAATTGAAATTGCTTGGTAAAACATTAATCATTCATTAATAGAATAATATCATGGATTTTCATGTAAGGTTCTCATCTTCTCTTACCACAGTTAGGGGTCATCTAAGGTTCTCATCTTATTTTCTGTTGTTAAAAGAAAACATATATGACATTAAACACAAAAAGATGCATTTTTAAATTTGTGATCGCTGTCTTTTACTTCTTTTTCATTTCACCCTTTACCTGATAAGCATTTCACCCTTTCCCATGACTCCCAGATGTGATGGATGCGTATCCAACTTTATTATATAGTCTTTAAATCCTTAACATCCATTCAAGCTCATGAAGGTTTTTTTCCAACATCGAGATTTTCTGACCCGACAAAAAGTTCTTGTCCTCTTCGACATGCATAGATAACTATCATTTTGGCCCTTTCCAAAGTGGGATGACTGCAGTAGCTTATGTAAAAGGTTCTGGTACAGAATCATAATTATATAAAAAAATTAAATTAACAATGTTTGTATTTGGGGTACTGTATAATTATGCTCATGGAGAAGAGCATGAAACATTCTTATCATATTCTAGTATATAGAATTTTAATGCTATAATGAAAAAGTCACAACCTTCCTCCTAAAGCATGAAAGCTATAGCAAGCCAACTTGTAGTATTCCAAACTAGGATATCAAAACATAAATAGATTGGTAACGGATTTAGCTTATGATATGAGGGTCCATCTGCACCCACCACCAACTCATACCCAAGAAAACAAGTCTGGAGAAGCAACCTAGTTAGCTACCCCATATTCTCGGTATTGGTTTAGGCAATACTAGTATTATTTACTGTTTTGCTTATAGAGATCCGTATGATTTACACTTCGACCGAAGAAGAAGTAAATAAAAATGGTTGCAAGAAGATAATCAATTCTGATAACTGTTTACCCTATAACATAAAAATATACAAAAGTTATGTAATGATGCATACTAACACAATGAATGATGATTTCACTAACTTTATACACCATATAAAATACAATTAGTTACATAAATATTACGTATATATTACATATTGGTATAGGGTTGTGGCTTGTTTTGACACCCAGCAAGTATTTTAAAGGAAGGCGTAGATTCTGTATACCTCAAAACTCTTCAATCACTATTAAGGAGCTAATCTTCCTTCCTTGCTTTCTACTTCCAGTGTGATCTCATTACGACGAGTAAATGGAAGAGTAAATGGCGGATTGTACTGAAATCACATATAGGGGAAGTCAACAACATTTCGGTAAGGCACTACAGACACATAACAACCAAATACACATTAACAACTTACTTGTGCAACCTCCACTGAAGCACCCTCTTTTACTTGAAACTGTCTGTCATTTTGTAGTGAGTTTCGTAATTCCAATTCTTTTCTCTTAACGTCTTCATCAGTAACAAAACCTAGAATGATAACAAATTAAGGAACAAATCATTACAAGCAGATTATGATTCAATACTCAGGGCTCAGAAACTTTGAATCTGCATGCATCGTTCTCCTCTCCTCCAAGTTGAATAATCACAATACGTGCATTGCTGCTAAAGTTAGGATTAGAACTTTTAATATTCTTCTTACCATTATTCACAAGTCAAAAGCATAATATTCACTTGACAGAAATACTATAATATTCCTCAACCCATATGATCATCTCTATATCTGTGTACCTCACAGCTCTAAGGTTAAGGTTGTACAAACCTGAAAAGGCAACAACTGCAACAATTCTTTTAGGCACCTCTTTGATTCTCACAGATGGATCCTTAGGTAATGGTAAGTTGGCACCATACTTTGAGGGCATGACAAAAGACATCTGCCACTTATCTTGGTCTTCCAACTATGTAAAAATTCCAGTCAACTGAGATTATGAACAGAAAAATACAGGCAGCAACTCTCATAAATAAGTAAATTAGGGAATTTCATTACCTCTTTTGCTTTAGATATAACCCAAATGCCAAAAAAAAAGTACAAACCTCAAAGACTCAAGTCATTTCAAAAGTTTTTACCAGGTCAAAACATATGTCATTCAAAAAGTTTTTCCTAATCACATACCACAGAGAGAGATATAAAAGGACAGAAGAACAAGTACAAAGGCATACTAACATTAATAAAAGAAACAGTATGAAAATAAATCCGTGTCAAATATACTCACACTCTTTGTTATCACAGGTGTAATCATTTCCATCTTTTCACCATCAGCCTGAGTCTTGCTCGTAAAAACAGGTGTAGTCATTTCCATTTTCTGCATTGTTGTATTCTAAAAAAAACAGAAAAAGGAGTAAGCAAACTGAGAAAGCTTTGCGTGTTATGAAATGCTTGAATGATTGTTTTAAATTTTCTAACTACCTTACCAAACAGGTACTCAGCTAAAGCATTAAAGGATTGAGATGCACCATTGAAATCAAATCCCTTCTTCCCAGGCATTGTAGTCTCAGCTATGAAGTAACGCTGTGCCACAATAACAAACCTAATTTAGATGTACATGACCACAGAGTTTACAGGATGCCGATAAGTAAATTATACCAGCAGATTTCGCAGCGAGAGAGTGAACAAGTTGAGCTCCAGTCAAAGTTATGGAACTAGTAACCTAAGAGAGAAAAGTATAGGGGCACTACTGCACAGAATTTGAGATCATACCTCAACTTCTCTTATCTCGTATTGATCTTTCCTGCTTAGGACCTTGAACTTCACCGTCTCCAGATCCGGAACTACAGCAAACCAGAAAAACAACATAGACATAAACCTTATAACTCATTACATAACGACAGAATCTCACAGAATCTACATGAAATCTAAAGAGGAATACCTGCCATTAAAGCTTCTTCCAAATTCCGACTCTCAAACCTCTTCGGCACCATGTACTTGGCTGTCTCGGTCACCAAGTCCATCAAAATTGCAAGAAAAACCAATAGAACAATAAGACTAACTCAAACAGAAATTTGATGAAATCAGAGCTTGTAATTGGTGAAAACATTTACGTCGCTGAGAGACAGAAGAAACTTGTGAAGCGATAGCAAAAACGAGCGATATTCGAGCTTCGGACGCCGACATGGTTCTTCTCCGCGGTGTATCTGCCGCTGTTTTGTCAGTAGCCATGGACCGAGTGATGCTGGAGTTTGATCTGCCATGGAACCTCGAAGAAGGAAGAGTTTTCGGTAGAGAAAGATTCATCGTTGATATCTTGCAGAGAAGCATCTCGTTTGTGTGAAGCTTTTGGTTTTTTCGTTTGAATTTTGCCGCAGAAAATTGGAAGGAAATTTGATGATCACCAAACAGAGTGGTGGTCATGGTTTTCCCATGAATTACGAATATTTATCAAATTTGCAAAGATAACCCTGTACTTCTGTATAACATTGTTCATATCCCATTATTTTTTCTTATCACTTATTTACATATTTGGTACCAAAATGTCATATTTAATTAGATATCCGAATTATTTTTTTTAGTCAATGTTCTTATATTTTAAAATTGTATTCAATTGGATACCTCCGTCAAATTTCGCCAAAACTTTCATTTGACTTTCGGATAATTTGAATTTGACCATAATTTTTAACTTAATTAAATTTTACTCAAATTTATAACTCAAGTATCATATTTTTTTTTATTTTTTTTTTAAAGTTTAATTATTTTATGAAAATAGCAACGAAAAAAAAAAAAAATTATTCATTTTTCATAAAATAATTGAATTAAAAAAAAATGGACAAATGAAACTTCAGTTACAAATTTTGGTAAAATTGAATTAGATTAAAAATTATGGTCAAATTCAAATTACCCCAAAGTCAATTAAATGAAAGTTTTGACGGAATTTGATAGAGGTACCCAATTAAATACAATTTTGAAATTTAGGATTTACATTGACCAAAAAAATAGTTCGGGTACCTAATTGAATATGACATATAAGTTTGGGTACCAAATATATAAATAAGCCATTTCTTATTTATCGTTTTCTACCCCTGCATTTTATATTTTTTTCAATTGAGTCAGGATCTATTCTCTTTTCATGTCTCTTAAATCAGCAGATAAGCAACCTTCAAAGAGCAAGATTATATACGAACAATCATAAACCTAATAAAAGACCAATTGTATAAAAAGGATACAATAAACATAATCTCCGACAAAAAATCAAAATTTTGTTCGAACTACAATATAAATGAACAAAGTATATGGTGAAACAGACAATTACTCGAAGAGAATACAGGAACGCATTAAACTATCACAGCTTCCTGCTGGGCATGCCAAGCAACCACTTGTTTGTATTTCAAGTTTCCTCCAAAAATATCCAAAGCACTGGCTACAGTAACATCCACTCGTGCCATCCCGGCTGCTTTTATTCTCTCTAAGTCGGCCATTACTGTGACACCTCTGGCATAAGTCACGGGAATCTGGCACACTGTTCATGATGCATCAATATATTCTTTATTTGCACAAGTTAATTCGCTATCTTGATTCCACAACAACCAGCAGTAATGCCGACACAGCTGAAAAGCATTTGTTGGGGTAGAATTCAATGTATATTGCTTATAATGGCCAATTGAACAATGACTTGCAACTAATTTCAAGTTTTGCAGCACCATTCGCGTGATAGAAGAATGATTCAAATTATTTCGAGTCATACTATAAGATATAAGGATTGTCCACAAAAATAATAAGATGTGAAAAGTACAGATCTGGTATTATTCACCGGCGAGTGCTTGCCAAGCAATGCCACAAGCTCTTCGTCAATTCCCAGCCTGCAATAAACGAACAGTTAAAATGAGGTAACTTGGATGAAAGCTTAAAAGCACTCTACAATTACTTTAGACAATGTACTAACATGCACAGATCATACTTCCATTGCAATAGGTGAGAATGGTGCAAACACTACTTACTTTTTCCCTTCAACATCAACACCATAGACTTAAATCAATACGGCCGAGTTCGAGAGGGAAAACAGAATCACTCATTAATGTGGACACAATAGGAGAAAAGTTTATCTTCTATAACAATTGAATAGTCTGCATCATGCATCAAATCGATAGAAATATTATTTTGATGAATGAAAGATTTTCCTACATCTGTTGTTCAAATGAAGTACATAGCCATCTGAATTTCCTTCATCTTGAAGCCACATTTCTCGTAGAAAGCTTTGTTCTCATGACTGCAATCAAGAATCACCTTATAACATTCCATTAACCGAGCATGATTTGTAAGGAATTCGATAATCTTCTTCCCTAAATGCATCCCTCGAGCATCCGAATAAACCACAACATCTTCAATATGCCCAACTTTGCCACAGTTCCTCAAAAACTTCTTCTCAATGAAAAGGCTACCAGTTGCAATAATCTTTCTCAAACTTTGGTCTTCAATTACGCAAACAACATGGTCATCGCCAAGGGAGCTAATCTCTTGAAATCGTTCTTCAAATTGTTTGTCGGATACAGAATCACAAACAGTTAGTTGTTGCAGTAGCTCTATGTAACCCTTGCTTTTGTCTGCAACCTCTAATCTTCGAACATGGAGAGTATTTTCTCTACCTGGCAAGTCATTGCTATCCATATTCTTCAATGAGATTTCAGTTGCTTTCAGTATTTTTATAACTGAAACAAAATCGAAATAACAATGATATAACAGAGTTAATCATGAATCGAATTATTCATACTAATTCATAAAAAAGAAAAATGTTGAAAATTACTGAAGAAATGCTCAATCATCAGAAATAGTTCTAAGCTAATTTATTGGCTTTCCGGCCATATAATACCTATATATGCACAATTTATTAAGAAAACAACACCAACTGCATCAATCTTACAGATTTCCAGTAAACCACATAGAAACTGATCGAACTGAAAAAGAAATCAGATTAGAGGCAGATTGAGGGATAGCACCGATACGATAAATCATATACCAAATCCCTAATCTTTTTCAACAATCAAATGAAATGAGTTCTAGCAAGTAAAGCTATTACAGATGCAGAATTGATCAATTCAAATCCTTGACTGATCTAAGGAAGTACCTATACGGTGGTAATTTGGAGCCAGTGCTTCGATCTTACGACAATCAAAGCTTCTCCTTCATCGTCCTCGATTTCTTCCCTTCGCTGCAGTTCCTTTGGTGGCGCCGGCCTCTCTCCCTCTCTCCCTCTCGTTTAATTGAATTCGGATTCATTAAATTTTATCCAAATTTTTAACCTAATTAAATTTTGTCCAAATTTAAAACCTAAGTACAATTTACCAAAGTGCAATTAACTTCATTAGATCAAAATTAGGGCAATTAACTTCATTAGATCAAAATTAGGGTTTTAATAGATGAACAACAAGAAGATGAAGAAATTCATCAATCATGGAAATTAAACGTCCAAAAAAGCTTGATTTGAATGCGCCATTAATGTGTACACGTGGATTCGTTGAATTCACAGATCAACCAATTTCTTCCACAAATTATAGAATTCCGTTTATATGGGAGCAAGTTCCAGGAAAACCTAAAAAATTCGATAATGAAGAAATTAACACACCTCGATTGAAGATTCCGCCTAATCGATTGCACGTTGATGACGG
>JAYMTB010001942.1:0-10052 GCA_036897585.1 Francoa sonchifolia | reverse complement strand
TATCAACCAATCGTATTCTACCTCTATCGCATGTAACACATATCATTATAAAAATATTATCAACCAATCAATGCATCCAGTTTTAATTACTGAAGTCAAACTTGATACACATATCAGAGAAATGACTAAAATAATTTGTAAACTTAGGGTCATCACACCTATGACCTAACCCTTTACCTTCACCATAGTAGTTATACATTGGAGAGAGTGTTGAAAGAATGTTCACGAGAAAAACACAACAACATGTAGTGATATTGTTCCTATATGAGAGGAGAAAAAGAAATTGAGAAGAGCATAAAATGCAGCTCGGTAAATAAGAGAAGAAAAAAAATCAAGAAGAGCTTAAAATGCAGCTCGGTAAATGAGAAAAATAAAAGTAGGAACTAAAAAGAGCATTAAATGCAGCTCAGTAAAAGAAAAAATTAGGAAAGTCGAGAAGAGTATAAAATGCAGTTCGACAAAGAAAAATTCAAGTTTGGGGGAAATATCACTATGACACCCTTCATATCGTGAAATGCCTTTACATTTTAAATTGTATGGACTACCTTTTAGCCTACCCTACACCCTAACCTTACAACATTAACCAAGTCCTAATGACTCGAAACAAAGATATGAAATCTAAAACTAGGAAATGGACAACAAGTTTATGAATCTGATGCTTAGTGATCGAAGTATGAACCTTTCCTTATAAATTGATCTGATTCACTAGCATGATAATTGAACTATGTTGGATACTCAATTTCGATGATGAGCAAAAATAATTTCATTTTAGAGTTAAAATCTTAATAACTATTTCTTGACATTCGTAAACCAATGGACATAAGCAATCATTTGAGGCAACAACCCTAAAAACGTTAGTCGTAGAAGTCTAGTTAGTTTTGTTATTTTCTTTTGCATGAGCTCGAGGACTAGCAAAATAGTAAGTTTGGGGGTAATTGATAGTGAGCAAATATGTAATAATTTTAGATACCTCTCTATGTTTATTTTGATGTTAATTCTCGAAATTTTAGATATTTAATTTATGTTTTTATGTTTTTGTGTCAGATCATAAAAAGTAGAGAAACTCATCAAAGTCGGCACAAAAATGAGAAGAATTGAAAAAAGTTGATAAAGAAGCAAAAAACGAGTAATTCAGAGGAAAAACAAAAGAAAATAGAGGAAGCAGACTGAGTCTCAGCGTCGCAACGCCACTTATGGGCGCCGCGACGCTATCTGAAGGAACAAAGAAGACTGAAGCTCAGCGCCGTCTCGTGCCGACCCATGTCAATTTTGGAAATTTAGGTTTTCTTGGCCCAAATCATTATGGGTCTTGGGCTCATGCCTCCTACTCTATAAATAGGCGACTTATCAACATTATTAGGGATCTTTGGAAAGACTTTAAGAGCCGTTTTCGAAGAACTTGAAGACAAAGAAGATTCGAGGATTCGAAGAAGGAACGAATCGTCTGACAAATCAATCCAAATTTGATTCTCTTTTTCCTATCTTTTTATGATGTTGAATAAGTTTATGTTTTATTTCAATTTATTGAATATGAACTAAATTTTTTAATCTAGAAGATTGATGTAACATGCTGGTTTAATTTATGAGTTAATTGTTTGATTGTCTTTTATGATCTTTTTACTCAATGAAGTTATAATTATTGGTGCATATTGTTGAATCAGAAACCTAAGACTTCAGCACTTTCATGAGGTAATCTTAGTTTAGATCATAGATAATCATAACATAAGGCGTAATGAAGCAATCTATAATGTCACCGGTCTTGTGAAGTCTACATAAGGAATCACAAAGAATAATGCGTCCTTAACCGAAAAGATCCATAAAATACTTGGGTGGTAGATGATAGATTCACGTGCACTATTTGAGGGGGATAAATTAGGTTAGGATTCCTAACTTACTCATTGACATAAAGAAATCTGAAACATGAGAAAAATTTATTAGTCATAGATTACTAGTATGGTGAAATGAAGACTCTAGATATCATTGATCAATTTAGTTTAGTTTATTTAAAATTCAATTTTTTATCTTTTACATTTTAATTAGTCTAAATTAGTTTAGGGTTTAGTTAAGTTAAAATTAGTAGTTTTCAAAACAATATGTGAGTTCGATATCCTAACTCTTTATCTATACTAAAACTTGATACCGTATACTTGCGATTAATTATTGCGACTACTTTTTCGCGCGTCAAGTTTTTTATATAATTTGGTTGTGGTTGTCCAATGCTTCAACTCTCTTTTTAGTTCTAATTCTTATAAGTGTTCTATTGATCTCCGTATCAAATTGCATAAAATTGAAAAAGGGACAACCAACAATGCGTAAAATAAAATAAGTCTAAACTAAAAATAGGAAATAAATCTAAATCAAAACTCGATAGAATTTATCAACAATACCAGGCAACGACGCCAAAACTTGATGTGCGAAAAGATGACTTAAGATCATATACACCTCTAAGGCTTTTCCCGGAGTATGATGAGTTCAGAGCGATTGTGACATTCCTACCTCTAGAGCATCATTTTCTCTCTAGATGAACTCCCTTTCTCAAGTCACCATACCAAAGTTACTTTTCAAATTCTAATTCTCAACTTTGTAAGATAGAAGGTTTTATCATCTATAAATGTATCCTATATATACTCTTCGAAATTGAGATTGTGGTAAATTTAATTGTGAGACACTACTTGTGCCAGTTTTTAGAGCTTAGAGTTGATTTTCATTAGTATTGGATGCATCTGAAGGGTTTGTACCCCGTAGTTTGCTTCAGAAATCTTGTCGCTTGATTGAGTCGAATTATTGAAATTTGAAATGTTGTGATATCTTCTGTTATTGAAAGAAGTATTTTATTGTTTCAGTAAAAGGAATAAACCAGTTTGATGGCACAGAGACAAGGTCAATCCAGAGAATGATTTCCTTTTAAGTGGCTGCAACTCCTGCCATAGATCTTCCCACCATCCTTTCCGAGCACGACTATGTCATTTCAGTTTAAGGCAAGTATGCCAAAACTTCTGCCTCAGCCTCAGTGACCAAACTCATTCTCAGATTTGGAGTAACCCTGGACTCAAACTTGCAGAAGCAGGGCCTGGTGGACTCTCGAGCTTCCATCTTGTGGAAAAGGCTTACCAGCAAGACAAGAACTTCATGCTTTTGTCTGCACACTCACTACACTTGCTGTTCGTTGAAGTTATTAACTTCCAGCTGAAAATTCCATATGCATTGAGAGAAAAGTATTGTGGCACATCATACTACCCAAAAACAGGCATAGAGGGACCCGTATAATATACAAAACATGTTTGTTCGACTGTTAACATCTTCTATTTTTACTGTAAGTAGCATCTTCTGTATGCAAGATCTTCCCTATCAACTGAAAAAGTTGGCCATCAGCTTAATATCAACTTACTGCGGATATAATAACTTGAATCCCTCAAAAAATTTGGCGTTATTAATATGTTAATTATTCGTTGAAAATCATTAATAAATTCATATTTTCCTAATACTCTCCTATGATATTTGAATTTGGTTGCGTAACGTATAATCTCCCATTAGGTCACTAGTGTCTTCATCAAGCCCCGCACAGGTCATAGCTCACATGATGCTTAGTTAGTTCTGTTACCATTTGTAACAACTTAAATATGTCACTTTCACTTAAATTTTGTACTCACTAGAAGCATTAATACGAAATATTTTTGGTACTATCCACGAATCTTCCAAACCCGTGACAAATGATCTGATCCAATATTGCATACATTTGTAAAATACATAATATTCTAAAATAAGTCTAATTAATGAATGTACTATAATTATTCGTAAGACCAATATCTCTTGGTTATCATTTTTCCATATGAACTTCAAAACAAATCACAAATACATATTGTCCAAATTTGGCCCGAAAAACGTGATCACAATTGTGTACTTCCTACCCAAATGACCACTTACCAAGAGCTAAGACCATTCCTAAAAAACCATAGTCAACTTATTTTCCGAGAAGCACCTACAGACTGATGTCAAGATCACTCAAACCGAAACTTCCACATAGAAAGAAGGCAACTATGATAACATTTCTTTCGCAATAATTACTGGAAGGCAAATGCCCTAGATTTCCAAAATACAGATGCACACAGGCAAGTAATGGTATTAAAACCACAAACACGGGACAAAGTTGTCTCTGTTCATTTTCATACAAGGATGGAAAGAGACCGGGATTCGTAATGCAGGAGTTATAGCAAATGGATTTTAAAGAGGAACAAGCCTGCCCACATAGTATCACTGATACTTCACGGTGAATTAGACGGCCATAGAAATGCATCCTTCGCATCACTATATCACAAATCTAAATTATCAATGGAACTTTAGTGTGTGTACTATCTATCCCAACACGTGTAAGTACATATGTATAACTTCAAAACAAGAATGTATGGCTCATAGAGCCATCAAACTGACAGGAACAGCAGGTTCAGTAACAAAACGACTAGGAAATTTGTGGACTAAGCCATGCCTAAAACATCCTTGATACCGTTTTAAAGTTTAGATATTGAGAAAATAGTAGGTCAAAGAGGCAGCAAATTTGCATACATTTCCAGCAAATAAGCACAATCATTGAGTATGCAATATTTCTACACTTCCAACTCTATCTAGAAGCTCTCTGCAAGAGACAATTAGGGCTTTATTGGCGCTTGATTTTCTTTATAATTGCGGTAACTACTGCAATAAAATTTGCCCACCACTTTTAGTTACAGGCCAAGAAAGATCTGTGAAACTTATCCTACAATGGCTGAACTAAGTCCTGGAGAAGCAGGCCTGCTTACCTCTCATAATAAATACACATACTCATATCATTGTTCTCTTATAACATTTGTATATACAAATAAGACATTTATTTCAGCGGTTACCATTTCCTATGTCAACAAATACATATACCATTTTCATTGTCGAACTCGAAATCGTGGAAATGATTTTTAACATAGTTGGTTTTCAAATTGAAATAATTGTACACAGAGATTTAAATTAACATTGTTTTCTCGTTATATTAGAATACACTCATTTGACTATTAGGCATGTTTTTGGGTGAAGTCATTGTGCAGTGTACAAATAGTATGAAGAAAAATAAGCAAATTCACAGCACATAAACAAGAATGCAAACACTTAGTTTAAGGACCATGAAGAAACATTACACTGCAATGAGATGCCGTAAACATAAAAATTCAATCGCCCACGGCAGCAAATGCTATTTCATTGAAAAAAGTTTCCAATTTTTTTCATAAAAACCATAATCAACAGTTATTTGTTGTCAATCAGTCATAGAATATACATTTCTAAACTAAGAATGATGGCCTGCATGAGAAAAAAGTAACATGTGAAAATCTTCCCTATCAATGTGAAAGATAATATAAATCTACTTTAGCAAAAAGTTATGCTGAAATTTCACCAGAAAATGTTCTTCTTTGACCCTCCATAGTAACTGAGGTACCACGTTGCAAACTTCCTTAATCCAGTCTTCAAGTCGGTTGAAGGCTTATAGCCAAGCTCCCTCTGTGCTAAACTTATATTAGCATGTGTGAATTTGACATCCCCGTTTCTTGGCATTGGCAACACTTTCCGCTTAGCTCTCACTTTCAAAAGTTTCTCCAATATGTTTACAAGCTCACTAACTGGCACCGGTGATGTGTTTCCCAAATTGAAGATCCGAAATTCTGCAGAACCCTTCTTCTTCCCACCACTACCAGTACTCTTCTTCGCAGTTTTCAAAGCTGACAAGCACCCGTCAACAATGTCATCAATGTAAGTAAAATCTCTTGCCACAGTTCCATGATCAGGCCCTTCAAAGATTGTAATTTGCTTCCCTTTAAGCATAGCTTTCGTGAAAAAGAAGTATGCCATATCAGGCCTACCCCAAGGGCCATACACAGTGAAAAACCTTAACCCTGTCATTGACAATCCATATATATGATTATAAGTATGAGCAATTGCCTCACCAGCCTTCTTTGTCGCAGCATATAAACTCGCAGGTTGATCAGTCCTATCCTTTTCCGAAAATGGCACTTTTGAATTCAGCCCATAAACTGAACTAGAAGATGCCCAGATAATCGCAGGCTGAGGATTCGCAGCCTTACAGGCTTCGAGAAGATTCACAAATCCAGCAATGTTGTTATCAACATAAGAAGCCGGATTCTGCATTGCATACCGAACTCCAGCCTGAGCAGCAAGATGCATTACATGAGTAAATAACACCACATCAAACAGCTTCTGAAGAAGCACTGCATCATTGATATCGCCCTCCACAACGAACACCCCAGCCCGATTCAAATACTTCTGACGAGCACGCTTAAGCGAAACATCATAGTAACCATTAAAGTTATCCAATCCAACCACACCATCGCCCCGCCACTTCAACGCCATTGAAACATGACTCCCAACAAAACCCGATGCGCCAGTGACTAAAACAGTAAACCCCGATACAGAACCAGCGCGAGCCGATACACGAACGCGTTTCTCCCAATCAGGACCACCCCATGAGTCGACAATGGATTGCCGAGGGGAAGCAGGACGATTCGACAGAAAAAGGAAAATCACAGTGACGGCAAAGAAGAACGAAACCCAGAGAAAAAGTCTGAAGAGAAAATTCTGAAGCCGGAGGCGATGAATGTAAGGCGATTTCTCCGTCTTGTATTTTCCAGGAGTGTAAGGAACATCATCAATGTCCGAAATCGTCAGTGACATTGGTGAAATAAAAAACCCTAATTCGTTCAAAATATTAGGGTTTGAATTTGGGAGAAAATGGGAGAATTGAAAGAATCGCTTGATGGGTTTTGCTGGGATTGAATCTGACTGAAGATATTTAGGGATTTGGGGAGAATTGATTAGGAAATATAGATCGGTGAGAAAAAGGAAAGTGGATGAAGAGTGAAGAAGTGAGAGAAAAGTACCAAAAATGAAGAAATTTGAGAGTGGGAATGAGAGAGAGAGAAGTGATTTGATGAAGATGGAAAGTTTGTTTTTGAGGAAATTTGGATGATTTTTATACTCTCTTGCTTGATTAATGGCTAACAGTTAGGGTTTAAGTTGATCTTCTTCATACCAAAATCTACATTAATTGTTATTAGGTGGCAATTCAAATATTAAGATATTATTAGTAGGATAACAAAATTAACGAATTTTTGGCTTAAATAAGTTAGGGTTATAAATATGATTGTATAAAATTTATAGTTACAAGTCTCAGTTTTTCAAAAATAGTTTTTATATTGTATCCTAAGTAATTCCTTGATAGTCGAATCTATTACATACATTGTTCCGTTCCATTTCACTATCTCGCAATATTGAAGTGTAAATTATTTTATAATAGAATCACGTAACATTGACGAATTTATGTTTGACTTATATAAGTGAGTCATAAATTGAATGATACAAAAATTTATGATTAATAGTCTTGGTTTTCAGAAGCAGTTTTTGATTGGTTTAAGATAATATTTAAGTTTTATATTGTATTTTCTCTAATCACTTTAATATAATTTGTAATAATTTGAGTTCGTTTCATTGTTTGACCTGACTCTAGTGTCTCATACTGTTGATACATGAGTTGTTTAGTAATAGAAACATGCAAAACTAATGAATTTAGGTTTGCCTAAAATAAGTTTGAGCCATAAATACAAATTATAGTAAATAAATCTCGATTTCAAAAAGTATTTTCTTACTTATTTCAAGTAAGTGTTAGTTCCCATATTGTATTATGACTAACTAATATAATATCATTTATAATAAGGTGAAGAATTCATCCTCTTGTTCCCAATTGAGACCGATCTCTATTTTATGATGTCTCATAATATAAAAACACGAATTGATTAGCATTAGAAAACAATCGATCTAATAAGTAGATACAATTTTCATGGTCAAATCAAACAAAATATCTCCTTACTCAATGACAAATCTTTTTGTTATGGTAAAAAATTAAACGTTCTACAAGTGCTTTACTATAACTTTAGTATGTACTTTATACCATTGATTCTTTGCATTACTAACTAATTTTGATATATGTATATAATAAGACAGTACCAGCCAGAATTTAAATCGATCCACTTCTAAAAATCATGTTGTAAACAAAGGAGGTGTCATAAAATGAATTGACACCATTGAATAATATAATTTGTTGAGCATTATTTTATTTTATTGGATATATATATTGGGTCATTACCTAACAGCTTAAGTTTTTGGGTCAACCGGTAGTTTAATAAGGTATTAAAGCATAAGATCCTGAATTCAAATCTCCGCTGTTAATCCCAGTTTTATACGCATTATGTTTGGTTCAACACATTTAGCTATTTAAAATTATTTTATGAATTTAAATTTTAATACCAAATTATTTTATGGGATAAAAATATACATATTGAGATAGATATACATATTGAGCCCATTATCTAACAGATTAAACTTTTGGGTCAACTGGTAGTTCAACATATTTAACTATTTAAAATTATTTTATGAATTTAAATTTAAATAACAAATTATTTTATGGGATAAATTTTGGGAAAAACAGATAAATGCATCCTGTGAACTATGATTTAATATGTATTGACTAATTAGAAAATCACATTTATCATTAAAAAATAATTAATTAAATCGTTGATACAAAAATATAAATATTTAAAACCATCATGACAAAATCAAAATATAATTTAAAATAAAGTTTGAATATTTCCAAATTTTCACATTGTTTGTAACCGAGAGGTTTTTGTGCGTGCGGGTTTGAAGAAGATGAACTTTCGATCTGGTCGAAGAAACACAAGGAATGTTTGTCAATAAGGGGCGAAAAAAAAGAACCAATAATACTCATGGCAAAGACCGTGAGATAATAGTTTCATAGAGATGTATGACAATTGAATTCTGTGAGTCTCCATAATGTCTTTTTCCGGTACCTTTTTTTGTCCTCCCTTTTGTGATCTCAATATTCCAAACAGTTTCATAGAGTTTGAATATCTTTTGATTGCTTCAATTATTCTTCGTTTATTCTCAATAAATGCCAATATATTTTCTTGATTTCTCAATGATTGCTATCTCCTATTATGGAAAAAAAAATATTTATGTTAAAAATATTTTTTTCTCTCATGGGTGTACCCTAGACATGTGTTCGTGTTTGAGGTGGTCACAATACCTGTCCTCCGTAGCCAGGACGACTCATGAGAGTAACTTGCCCTATGACCTCAGAGGCAGCTAGAAATTTTGTAAACCAATGGACACAAGCAATCATTTGAGGCAACAACCCTAAAAATGTTAGTCGTAGGAGTCTAGTTGGTTTTGTTATTTTCTTTTACTCGAGTACTAGCAAAATATTAAATTTGGGGATATTTGATAGTGAACAAATATTTACTAACATTAGATACTTCTCCATGCTTATTTTGATGATAATTCTCGAGATTTAGATATTTAATTTACGTTTTTATATTTTTGTGTTAGATCATAAAAAGTAGAGAAACTCATCAACGTTTGCATAAAAATGAGAAGAATTGAAGAAAGTTGATAAAAAAGCAAAAAACGAGTAATTTAGAGGAAAAACAGAAGAAAACAGAGGAAGCAGACTGAGTCTCAGCGCCGCAGTGCCACTTATGGGCGTCGCGCCGCCGTTTGAAGGAACAAAGAAGACTGAAGATCAGCGCCGCGACGTCGATTTTGGAAATTTAGGTTTTCTTGGCCCAAATAATTATTTGGACCAAGTCAAGCCCTAATATATCTTCTTCACATAGCATTCAATCACATAACATTTGTAGCTCATTTTCACATAACAATATATATTAAATTTTCAGCCACAATATAAGTCAAGCCCTTATATACCTTCTTCACATAACATTCAATCACATAACACTTGTAGATCATTTGAACACATGTCAATCTACATTAAAGATTCAACCACAATAGCCAAACAATGACTATGTACCAACCTTGACTCCAATTTTATGTATTTCACATCACTTAGCACTTTTTAGTTCATACATGACTTTCCCACAACCAAAGAAATTTCTAACATAGATTATTTGATACAAAGTTTATCAAAGAATCTCATTTTAATCAACTTATCA
>JAYMTB010001941.1:0-10056 GCA_036897585.1 Francoa sonchifolia | reverse complement strand
TGATCGCAACTGTATCAGCGCAAGAATTGGCACCTGCGCCGTCGCCAGATGTTGGAGCAGGATTCTCAATTCCTCTATCTGGTGCTGTTCTCGGATCTTCAATCGCAGTATCTCTGTTCGCTCTCTTCAAGCATTAAGGTTCCAGCCAGAATTTAATGTTTGAGTTACATTATTGAGGGACATGTTTGGGGATGATTTTTTCTAGAGGGTTTAGGGTTATTGTTTTGGATTGATTTCGTTATTTATTTTTATTGGTTTATATATATATCTGTATTGCTTGCTATACATCATTATTATTGTTACACTATATATCTTTTCCATTCAAATCTATTGTTCAGTCCACAGAGATTTTTGGCTCAATCAAATTGTTCAACTGACTGATTCTTCCTGAATAATCCAGAATTCTAATGATGAACTAACCAATTAAGACTTGATTGGATATGTTTTGTCAAAATAAAAGGTAAAATTTGTTAAGATTAAGATTGAAGATCTGAAATTAAAACAATGTAAGAATTCGGAAAACATGGTGTCTGAAACTCAAGGCATTTTAATGGTGAACTTGCATTTAGATACAACTCTAAATGCAACTTAAAAGTTGTTTTAGTTTTACCAAGTATTTTGAAAAAAAATATATGTACTTTTGAGAAAAATCTGGTCAGATCTCAAACTTTGAGTGAGTCTCACATCACATGATCGCCATTTTTTATTTGCAAAAGTATCAAGAAAATGTATTTTTGGTTGGGTTCACACATGGAGATTGGTAGTGTGTCCCATTACAGGCCAATCAACCTGGCGGCTCCACAGCTGTAGTCTCATGTCTTGTCTATTTTTTATGTTTTTTTAAGGTCCACCTCTTCTGTACACTTGTCAATCACCCGCTTCATTCTTTACACAAATGTGACTTACCATATACATAATTTCATTCTTATACTACTTTTGATTTACACCCGTACTATACCTTTAATTCTAAGTTCCTAATACAATACTCCATGCACAGATATGGTACAAACTATATAGTTAATGACTGACTTGATATCGAATTTTAAGAAGCAGTACCTTTGGACTCTTGAATGTCCAACTCATGCTCAGCTACCATAATACATGAATCTGCTTCCAACGAAGAGACTGTGTTTGTATCCTTAATCATGGAGTCCTTGGGTGTATTGAGCATGTCTGTTGTGCACTGCACATCAGGGGTTATGCCAACCTGATCTATGTCGTGAAGGGCAGGTGATAGATACTTTGCAACTGTCACAAACAGTGCCGATCCATCATGCAGCTCTGTGACACTCTGTACAAACAATGATTCAGAAATGCAACTTATAATCAAATAAGCATTAAGGCGGGATTTGGCATGTGATAGCAGTTTCACAGTGCAATGCTAATATGCATTGAGATCGATTACACATGACATGCACTGCATTCAAATAAACATCACTAAAAAGTGCATGTAATGAAGAATCATCTCAAACACATTATGATGCCTGCATTTTAAAGTTAAAGAGCATCAGTTTGAGATGCTTGCTATATCATATCACATCAAGAATACCTGAATTTTCCCTTTCCCAAAGGTTTTGTGCCCCACAAGGATAGCTCGGCCATTATCGTGTAGAGCTCCTGCCAAAATCTCACTTGCACTTGCACTTCCCTCATTCACCTGTTGCAGGTAGAACAACAAAATCAGCTACGAAATATGAGAAGAAAATTTCCAGTTCTTCATGTTGTTGATAGGGAGGGAAATTGTTATAAATAAATATCACACAAACGTGAGGCACTAGCCAACTGAGAGATGTGGTCTTTGCAAACTTCACACTTAAAATATGGCTAATACCTACAATACTAAACATGGTATAATAAAGGGGTCTTCTAAATGTAATGAACGAGAGGCTGAAAACATAAAGAATTTGTCAGCTTAATCACAAAACAGGTTTTTGGTATAGGGAAGCTTGGCACAACTTTTAATTGGCACCTTTTACCCTCCAGAGCCAAAATTTCTTGTTCTTGTAATTATTTACATTACATTGTGTATACCTTTGAAAACTGGTATGGACATGTCTATTTGTTGATGCTTTGGATATGCTTCAGTTTCTAATAACACATGCAATGTTTTAAAATATAGCACCTTTTTTTTATCTAAGTAGCTCAATCTATTTTTGTGAATAAACCTGTATGTAATGGTTCAGAACTTACTAGCACAGCCAGTGGATCATGTGTTATAGCGTGTCCATTGATCATGCTGATCGGTATCATAGTCCCATCTCGGTCTATTGTGTTTACAAGTGTCTCATTTCCATCCAGCCATATCTGGGCAACGTCAAGTCCTGCTTTTACCAAACCACCCTGTAAAATGAAAAAAAGGAGGAAAAACAACACCATGAAACAAGATTAGAACCAAATCAATAAACTTGAACAGATTGTCCATTTCAAGAAAATTGGAAATACCGGATTGTTCCGCAGATCTAGAATATATGAGCGCACACCCAGATCTTCCATTTCATGAATTGTGTTTTCCATTTCAGCAGCAGCAGTCTGTCACGATACAGAAAACAGAAACAAGACAGTTAATCAAATATAATAATTAGGTCCCAAAAGTCAATGAAACTTTTTGTCACACTTGCCCAAGAGATGGCTGCAGGCAATGATTACCTGAGAAAAGGTTGACAGCTTCACATATCCAGTCTTATTGAAATTGCCGTCCAGAGTTCTATGAAGGATGATGGCACTAGATACAGGGGAAAGCCTGATATATTCACGAGGTAATTTCACCTTTCAAGAAAATAGCCATATTTCCATATTAGTTCATCCAAGAATAACAGTTTAGGATGAAACAGAAAATACTGCATATGCATGTTTTTGTATAAATATACTGCATAAAAATCTTTAATATTTCTTTTCATTGAGTCAAAAGGAAATCCAGTAGCATTCCATAATGAATTGATACAAGTAAGATTAATTTGAATTCATACCTCTCTGATACTCGAATCACTACCCGCGTATTTCCCCTGAAGAACAAAGAAACAAAATTAGTGGTCCATGTATAAAACATTATATCAAGCTCAAGAGACTCATAAACCAATATAAGACCATTTCCAACTTAAAATGATGCTTTTTCAAACTTTCAACTGACTCATTCTCACAAAATTTGAGGTAAATTGATTTCTGGAAACAATTATGTAGTAAAAGGAGAGTACTATTTCTTGGTAAACCAAGCAGCTGGAAAAGATAATCATAGTCTGCATGGATCAGTCAACAGAACACAACTTCCAAATTATACTGAGGATCGGGAGTCAGTAATTACACTGCGGAGTTTTACTGTAACAGATGTTCCAACACGCCCTCTGAGCTTCTGTGCTGCTGCTACGCTATCAACACCTTCAAGATTCTCCCCTAAAGTCCCATACTCAAGACACTTCAGTTTGAATCATGTTACCATAGTTATAAGATAAAGGAGGAAATTTTGAATTCATGAAGCATGCACTACCGCTCCTCGAGGAATGAGAGGCTTTCACAAGTCTTTGAAATATATAATATAAAACACCACTTCAATATTTAAGTGATAAAGAGACTGTAGGCAGCTTTTTAAAGAAAAAAAGAGAATATATTTGATCAGTAAATTACCATTGATCTCAACTAACTCATCTCCTTCATGTATTCCACCACGAGAAGCTGGGCTTCCATCTATGCATGACAAAACAACCTGAAATGGGCTAATATATTTACTGCTCTGCTTAAAAAAAGAAGAAGCTAAACAGCTAGATGAACTTCTAATCTTTGATGGTTTTATAGATGCATAGTAGAATTTACCAATCTTTAGCCAAAAGCACAATGTGAAGCAATAAAAATCACAAAGTATGATTCATTACTAGATTTTTATGACGACTCCACCATCCTGACTTGTTCTTAAGAAAATCAGGAAAAATAAACATAAAGCTGAAATGCTTTGACTCAAAGTGGAAAGCCAATTCTTTTAGTCATTTTTATTTCCATCAATGTTATCATCCATAATCCTTTCTTGAAGAAACACATGAACTAAGATTTACCATAAACTTCATAAGCTATTAAAGAAATAAGAAAAGAATATTGCGCTTTTGACTGACCAAATGCCCCGTGCTTGGTTCGACATTGATGAAGAGGCCTACTCCTTGCAAATTTCCATCACTACCAATTCTAAAACTTTGGTACTCCTGCAGGTGAAAGATAGATTGAAATTCTTAGTAAAGCAATACATTTATCAAGCTAAAGATTTTCCAATGGAAATCATACGTTAGAGTCTTATAACAACTACCAAAAATCACAAAATGTTTCAGTGTGTTCCATATCACATCTCCTCAATGGAGCAACTTTTTTCCCATGAAAAGTATCCAAATTATTTTATTTTTTTCCCCAGCAGGCACTGCAAACTGAAAGTGTCACAATATGAAGCATATAATAATCACAAACAGAGTATTTGTCACATAGATCAATTGTAACACCTTTGGACTAATAATTCGTGTAAAGGGATCCCCAAGCGTGGCAAGCATTCCACTAATTTTTTTATATGCTGCATCAGCTGATCTCAGAGGAAACATTTCAACCATTGTCTGCTGCAACTTCGAATCCCAGTCTGCAAGACAAAAGAAAGGCAAATTGATCCTAATCTTTTCTAATTTCCAGTTTAGCAGAAAACAACTATATCATAGTTTCCTTAGAAGTAAGACTATACAATTTCTACATCAAATTACACCACCACCAAACAATGGAAATTAAAAAGAAGGAATCATTGAAAAAAGGAAACACACACAAAAAAAATCAAAATTAGAAGGAGAAGAGAAACCACATACCTTGATGATTAAAAGTTGGATCCACAAAAGTTTCTCGAATCAAACCCCAAGCCTCCACAAGAGTTCTCTGAACTGTATTGACCTAGCAAACAAACCTAATCAGTAAACGTCAAAAAAAAGGTAACCTCTAAGTTTAGAAAGAACCAAATAAGCACCTCACTAGCGTTCGAAATGGGAAAGAAAACAGTTAGAGACTCAGCAAGAGCCGGCGAATCGCCATAAACCGAAACCATTGCAGCAGCCGCAGCAGCAAAACCAACACAACTTCTTCCCACCGATCTGATCAAATCATAATGACAACTTTCGGGCTCAGACCTCGCGCTAACCGTCCGATTCAAAGCGCAAGGCATCAACAATCTCCATTTCCTAGAGCAAGAAAACCTCTGAGAATAGAGCGAGATTGAAGTGTGCTTAGAAACAATGGCAGGAAATGTAGAAAGACATGTTGGTTTGAGATCCAAATTAGGGCGGAGAGATTCCATTGCAGTTGCAGGGCAACGGAATTGGGGAAGAAGAAAGGTGGTGATGACACTTGTAATGTTTCTGAATTTAATGGGACCTACTGGAATCTTCTAGTTTGTGGTTATGATGTGCTTGCGTGTCGGCTCTTAATTCCACTAACTCTTGATAAAAATGTGACAAAATTTATGTGCCGTTTATTTTATTGAAAATAAGTGACATCAAATTATTAACAAAAAGGGACAAAATATCAGGTCGTCTTCTTACTTTGCCGTGTTAAACGCCATCACTTGCTTGCAAGCCATATTTTGACTACCAATTATTTAATCATCAAGTCATAGTGACAATTTCTTGTAAGAAAAAGCCAAGTGACCAAAAACAGGCAATCAACTGGCATGCATATAATCTATTCACTGTACAAAAATTCGATATGGAAAACTACTTGCAAAGTCCATAAACACTGCTATGCGAGACCAAGCGCATATTTCTAGTTCACAAAATAGTAATACTAGATGATTACTCAATGTTGTTTGTCTTGTTGAATGTCTGGATGCTGCGATGCTGTCTCTGGCTTAGCTGGGACAACTTTGGCCGGGGTGGAACGCTCTGACTGAGAGAATTGAATCATTATATGCATGAGGATGGTAACAACAGCTAAGCCAAACGCCGAAATTGCAATTCCTTTTCGGGAGGATAGGAGTGAAGACCAATTAAGAAACTTCAAAGCTCCAAATATAAGCAAGCTGATCCAAGAAGCAACAACCTGTTTCGAGATGAAAGTTTCAATTTTTTGTCGCCAGAAATCGATTTCAGTTCAGCTGGTTTAGTAGAACGAGTGACTTACAACAAGTGACTTTATTGGTCGCCCAATGTCCTGCAATTCTTGGTCACTGAAGGTGTCCTCAACTGCATGTTTGTCCAGTAACACGTCCTAATTTACCAGAAGCAAATAGCAAGATAATTACAACGATAGAAAAAGTTGAAGTACAAAGAACTTTAGGTATCGAGAGAAGACAGCATTGTAAAGTTTGTGGTAAAGATACTAAGCAAAAGGTTAGTAATCATTATGTTATAAACATATTACACGTTCAAAAGGAGATGAGCAGTACGCACCTTCGACACAAACATATCTTTACACCACTGGGCAACAGCATCATCTGTTTCAGGCAGTTCCTTCATCAAATGCCGCTTGAGGTGCACATGGACCTGCATCAAAGTAACAGAGCATCAGCACTGTGAGAAGCCACCAACATTTGTATGTGACTATTTCATTTCGTAAACAAATCCAATTTCATCACATATGATTTTGTTCTTGACAACTATTTTGAAATTTCAAAACATTCTTAGACCCAAAAAGTAGGTTAACAGAAAAAGTTAAGCATTAATCAGTATACATTTTTCAGAATGATTTACACATTTTATCCTAACCACAACTTCGTTCATTCCCACCTTGTATTGAGTTCCTAAATCTTGAACTTCTGCATATTAATATGATCTCATAATCATCAAGTTGTCATAATTCATAAAGATTTCGCAACCAGATTCAGACTTGCAACTTATGTCATGGACTACTTTTATTTTACAAGTTACGATGAAATGCTTAGTCGAATGACAAACCTTAACACTAGCCCAGGAGATAATGTTAATTTATTATCATTAGGTAAAGACGCAGTACAACTAATAATTAAACTAAAAATTCATAAAGGACCGCTACACTACTGAGAAGTATATAACGAGAACCCAAAAAAGGTAGAGAGAGAGAAAAGAAGAATATTACATTTCATATCCTCATTATGTGCACATCTGTGCTATACATTATTCTCCAAGGTTTATGATCAAGAAATAACACAATTTGGGCCATAGCAGCATACAGTTCAAAATAATGAGAAAAAAATTATAGTTTCTGCAGAAAGTACCAATACAACAGTGACATATTTCGCATTCTCATTTTTACTAAAATGCACATAATATTGAATGTTACCATATTTAGCAAATTCTATGTCTGAGGATAACACAAATACAATACTGTAGACATGCTATATTCTTACCTACAAAACACTCAATGTGAAAATAACATCAACTTCAAAACCACAAGCAAGAGCCATCAGTATCATATGTTCAGTTTATGCAATTGTTTAAAATTAGCAGCTTTTGTAGGCTTACCACAGAAGATTGCCCCTTAAACATTCGAAGTATTGTAGGTGGCGGTGAACTTTTAGGAATTGCCACTGTTGCTTCATAAACAGCTGGAACGAATGAGCGCATATGACTTACTGCCGAAACAAAACCCTGAAGTCAACCCGCTAAAGTAAGGATTATTGGAAAAACCTATAATGCGGAATAAAAGGAAATAGGGATTTTTAGAGCAATAATTACGTATCAGCTCTAGCTTGAGAACAAAACCTTAGTACGAGGAATCAGAACATTTCTGGGAACAGGCAGCCCTGCTGAAGCTGCATATTCCTGAGCTGCTAAAAGCTTTGCCTGTGTAAATCGAGTTCCTTCTACAAATAGAGCCAACCAAAAGGGCCGGGGGAAATCTTTTAGCTGTTGAAGACCTGACTGGAGATACAGTCCCATAATATCCAAATGAGATCAACAAGGACAGTGCAAATGCACAACATGAGCACGCGCGCACACGCAGTAAATAAGTTTGATAACGCATAAAATAACTTGTAGAAAATAATAACACCCATCTATTGGTGAAACCCTCAACAATCCACCATATCCTCCTTAGATTTTTAAGACAGAAAAAAGACCTTACAATTTTATCTAGATACTCAAATACCAAAATTGCCCAAGCTCAAGTTCCTTTAGTTGGGTGCATATTAAAATTCAACAACTTCATTAAAAATTATAATAATAAAAAGAAAAATTTTGCTTTCCGAATATCTGTTTTTACTTCTAAGACATTAAATTTTCTCTCATTCATGTACCATCTTTTGATTTGTCAAGTAGTTAACAATTTTGGGTTAATCAATTAAACATTCTTATACATATGTCAAATTTATTTTTTCAATTAAATTATTCAGTATTAACAACCCTTTTTTAGGCGCACTTAGTTATGTGTAACAATCTACCAAAAGTATACATATGTCCACCGACAATGTACATGTATACATAAGTAAACATATTAAGCATTTCTACATATATAAAAACCCATATTTAGAAAATTCTTTATAGCCGATACCTTCAATGTTTTTTCATCCTTGGCCCAGCTTCTTTCAAGAAAAAGATACTCAGAAAACCACATTGACCAACCTATAACCTGCATATATTAAAGAGAGTATTTATACTAAAAACTGGTGATTTGGAAAGCAGTCAAACAACAAGGCAAATCAGAATGTTATGTTAATTACATGCAATTTTTTTCTTCAGATTGATACAAGACACATCATCTATTAAAGTTCCTCGACATGGGTAAGGCCAGAGTCAACTTCATGCTAAGTAAAGGTTCAGGTTAACTCAGAAGGTGGCTGACCACTGAGGGCATTGGCTTGTGATGCAACTATTATCATAATTACAAAAATGAGTACGAATTCTAAGCAATAAACAAATTTTGATGGTAACATTAAGACACACCTATTTGAATTTTGAATACTGTACAGGTCCCAATCCTCAAGACACCAAACGACAATGCTACTACATATCAGCATATTAAAATTTTCCCATATAAAGAACTTAAAATAGACATCAACTGAAGTCAGCTGTCATGCTTGTAGAAATTCACTTCGATCACTAGAGGTAAGAAAACATGTGGCGTTAGAAACATACCGGAAGGAATTTTGATGATTTCTTCATTACAGCTAATGTGCTGCCAAGGCAACCTGACCGCTGTTATAATCAAGTTCAGGAGTCGTTCATCACATAATACACAACATAGACCAAAGAGGCAAGTAAAATAACACCATGAAATTATTATGTCTTTGTCCAGGGGTATCGGTGTATAGTCACATTGTATGTGTATATAATAACACTAGATGCATACATATGTACAGGCATGTGGTTTCATATACGAACTTATGTACTAATGTTGTCTGTTGTATCTGAACATATGCGAATGAATTGCAACATATAAATTATGGACCTGAGCCAACACCCATCCGACAAGCCAATCAATGTTGCTTTTATGATTTGATATAACAAGTGCATGTTCTTTACCTGTAGAATTTAAGAAAAAGATTTTCAATGCGCCATTCACAAGATTCATGTAAAGAATATTTATAAGCTATTCACAAAAGACCATCAAGCATAAGATGTCTATGTCAACAAGAATTATAAATTTACCCATTAAATGAAAAGTTTGCGGATCTGTGTACAGTTTGATCTGCAGCCATAAATGTTCCAAAAGTAAGTAACCTTTGCAGGTTATCAATTAGCTTTCCAAATTGAAAATAGCTCATTGAACGAAGCATAATAATAATTGGTATTTCTTAAAATGATAATAGAATAGAAAATGCAAGAAAATAGAGAGATTTTAAAAAATATTCAGAAGGTTGTTTTGGATTTCATATGTCATCTTCTATACCAAAAAAATTAACAATATAATCTTCACCATTCAAGTGCAATATGGTAGCAATTTTACCACAATACCGAAAAAAAAAACAATATAGTTCAATTATCTCACATGCATCTTGCTTTCAGACTTTTAACTATGAACATGGGCATTTAGTTGCAATCACGTAACACATATCCAAAATAAAAGGCGAATTTATTAATGCAAGAGTTACGAGTCTTAATATATATTAATTTTCAATTGCTTTCGAAGTTTATTTTG
>JAYMTB010001940.1:0-10059 GCA_036897585.1 Francoa sonchifolia | reverse complement strand
TTCTATTTAATTCTATTAATTCGAATAAACCTAAATCAGTCTCTGTGGATCCGACCTTGCTTACTCTTACTACTATTTTTAAAAGCAAGAATTTTTATTTGTTGAATTCGACACTCATCATGATGGCCAAGCATCCAAACACCTTGAGTTTGTTATAGTCAAAATTTTCCTTGTATAAAAGCTCATAAGGACTTTGTTGCTTAGTAAAGGGGATGGTGTTCGATTGATAAAAAATGTTGAAGTAGGCACTCAGACCAAAACTAAATACGAATGCTGGATTGAAAATAAAGAGATCGAGCGATATTCAAAAGATGTTGAGTTTCCTTTCTACAACAGCAATTTGCTGAGGGATGTCAACACATGAGAATTGATGCAGAACTCTCTTTTTAGCAAAGAAATCAGTGAAACCCAAGTTTTTTGCATTGTCAGATCTGAACATCTTGATCTTAGTACAAAAGTGAGTTTCAATCATTGTAAAGAATTTAGGTACTATGGAAAGCATATTAGACTTTTGTTTTAGGAGAAAAACCCATGTGAACCTGGTGCTGTCAACTACAAGGGTCAAAAAAAAACTTGTGATCCATGTGAGAGGCAATAGGATAAGTCCCCCATATATCAACATGAATGAGATCAAGAGGTGAATCATATATATAGTTGTTAGAAACAAAGGATAATCTTCTTTGCTTAGCAAGAGAGAGATACAACATGATCTTTGAACATTAGGAACATTACATTTTAACAAATGTTTCAAAGTATCAAGTCTCTTAAAAGACAGATGGCCAAGTCTATTATGCCAAACTTCAACAGAAATCTTATTGACAAATGAATTATGAAGATGAACATCATCTAAGCTATCTTCATTCATCACATATAAACCTTCTTTTTGTAACTTGTCACTCCTGGCAATCGTCTTCATACTCTTGATTTCCTAATTAGGAAGTGATTAGGAAAAATAAATAAATATGAGTCCTGAGTCTTGAGTCAATGCACTAACATAAATCAAGTTAAACTTGAAGTCAGACACGTAGAGTACATCTGTAAGAGTCAGCTCTGATTTGAATCTAACATTACCAACATGAGTGACTGGAATGAACACATGATTAGGCAGAGTAACTGTTGAGTTCATGACAGTTCTCATGGAAGAGAAAAACTATTGATCTAAACACACATGTTTAGAGGCTCCACTATATACTATCCATAGTGTAAGAAGATAAATTTCAGAATTGAGATTGACTGAAAAACAAGTACATGTGGCATGTGAATTGGCAGATGCATCAGGTGTCATTTTGACATTGGAGGCCAAATGTTGAGATAGCATGTCCATCAGCTGTTTGTATTGTTGATCATTCAGATTATGGAAAAATGACTCTGCATCACCTACTTGATTAATAACATGATTGATCTGATTTTTCTGCTTTTGTTGCTTGTATCTAGGAGAATATCCATGAATTTTATAGCAAGTTTCAATAGTGTGGCCATGAAAGTTGCAATGAGTGCAAAATGGACGATCCTTCTTCTTTCCAACTGGAACCTGCGTGTTTGTCCCCCTTACAGTTTGGTTCTTCATAGCAAATGTCATTCCAGTATTAACATCTGCTGTAGAATTGATGTTTGAACCTACAAATATTTGTCTTTCCTCTTGAACAACCAAGGAGAAGACTTTGTTTATTGATGGAAAGGGATCCATGAGTAGCAGCTGTCCACGAATCTGAGAAAATGAGTCATTTAGACCCATGAGAAACGACATTATGTATTTAGTCTGATAACATGAAGCCAGATTCTTGACTCCACCGCAGGAACACTTTCCACAAGAACATAAAGGTCTGTAGTTAGTGAGCTCTTCCCAAATTGCTTTCAACTTCGTGAAGTAAACACTAACAAAATTTTGTCCTTCAGAAAGATTAATCAATTCTCTACGAAGCTGGAAAATGTGTGGTCCATTGCTCTGTTGAAATTTGTCTCTCAGATCTAACCAGATTTCATATGCAGACTCGGAGGAAATGATGTTAGCAGAGATTTCTTTGGAAACAGAATTTAGAATCCAAGATATCACCATATTGTTATTGCGAGTCCAATAACTTAGGAGAGAAGAATCAGTACCATGAGGTTTAACAATGGAGCCATCGATGAACCTTGTTTTGTTCTTGACAGACATGGCAATGAGCATCGCTCGACTCCATGATGTATAATTGTCACTAGTGAGTAATTGAGACACCAAGACAAGTCTCGGACTGTCTGAATGATAAAGAAAGAATGAGTTCGAAAGATCATCAATGGTGGTTTGAGAAAACATGCTGGATCGGCGTAAATTCTCCATAGAAAAGAAAACAGAGTATGAAAGGATTAGAAAAGTGAAGAAGAAGAAGTGCGGAGCTTATACATCTGATACCATTTTACAACTGAAATTCAAAAGAGAATTTTTTTCTTATATTTAATTTAGCTGTAATACAATCAATCCTAATAAATTGAGATTCATATCTAACAAACTTAACAACCAAACCAACTTTGAAGCTTTCGAATGTTAGTGAAACAATCAATCCTAATAAATTGAGATTCATATCTAACAAACTTAACAACCAAACCAACTTTCATAACCTAAAAAAGCTTCTATCATTATTGGAGGTTTCATCGAAGGCTTTGTCGGAGATAACACTGGAAAGGAAAAAGTTTCATCAACTATGTTGGTTGGTTCCACCAATACTTCAAAAAAAGATTTAAACTCTAATTTGATATGAATTTGAATTTTTTTGGGAAGTGATAGTTTTCGGACAATGGCCTTTTTTACGGGGAACTGAGACAAAACTATTTAAATTTTTTCCTTTTCTTGACAAACAACTTCTTGAGCAATAGGAGAGACAACATGAGAGATAGATTGCTCCTTAATCAATTTTCTGCATTCTATGAGACTATGCCCTTGAAGAAAGCAATGAGATCAAAATTTCATGTTACTTTCATAGTTGACCTTTTGCCAAAAACCATTTTCTTTTGAGGTTCCAATCCAAATGCGATATGAATGTGTTTCCTCTAAATCCAATTCAACAAAAAACCTTGCGTGCATAGGATGGAGAAGATTTAAAAAATTAGGATCAACTTTGATAAAATTCCCTATGAGATTACCCAAACCTTGAATAAAGGGAAACTTTACCCAAACTATTGCTCTTGAAGTTTCTTTTTTCAAATTGAATTTCGTAGTCCATTCGATGAGTCTATAGAAAAAAGTACATATTTTGTGTGAAGGGGATGCATGAGCATGGACCATATCCTCATAAGAGGACATATGGATCATTACATGTCTAAAATCTAACAATCCCACAATAGGCTTTGAGGATAGGGACCAAACCATAAAGGAGGCAAAAGTTGGCAGTGTTGAGGAAAGGTGATATTTTCATTAAAGACATGTGTCTATATGACGATTACAAAGAAACTTGGTGTGTGTATTTCATATATTCCCACTACCCTTATTTGATGTATGATTGGAAATTTGTCTTTGTCAAACTTGGTAGGTAACTACTCACAAATTACCAGTATTTCCTCATCTTCTTTTCCCAAACTTTATTATTAATAAGTTGTTTTATTTTCTTCATTTTGATTTGAATATAAATAAGCATAATCTCACCTTTCAATTACTTTTTAGAGGTTATTAATATGGATACTAAAATTTATATATTGTTTTATTTGTACAATGAAATATATTACTAAAAATTCCCTCACTTTCTCTAATACCATAATGAGTTTCCACATTTCAAATTTTAAAATACTTGTCTCATTAGAATTTAAATTTAGACAAGTATTTTAAAATTAGAAGGTACCCCCAAACAGTTCATTTGTGTCAGCTCCACATCTACTAGTGAAAATACACATTTAATAGTACAAATTATCTCATAAATACTGAATTATACTACTCAATATGAAGCATTTACACCATAAGTATGGAGTTTTACCCTTACAAATGGCTCCCACCTGATGGCAGGAAAAAAAATCTACATTATTATATTCCAGTAAATAAAAATATTCACCAATGGTATGGAGCCACGTTTCAATGGTTGAAAGTCAACTGAAATATTTAAAATGAAGTTTGACCAGTTCTTTAGTCTAACCTGTCTGCTTACAGAAGAGACGAGACCACTATTGCTCCCATCTTCATCATCGATTGAGTGTTTTATTGGACTAAATCATGCATTTCCCTTTTATTTTTTCGCCTCATTTTCCCATTTTTATTCCCAATTTTCTATTCTTATCTGCTCAAGAAGACTCGCTGTGGACTTTCACTTCTTCATCATCCTCCTTCCCCCTTCGTCAATCTTTGAATTCGTTGTGTATAGGGTTAATTTCCAACACCCATATCTTTTTTTTGATTCATTTGAGGGGATTGATTTGTGGGTGTTGAGAAATCGGAGTTCATTTGTTGTGAAAACCCTAGAATGTAAATTGGGTTTGATTGATTTGCCCATTTGATTGTTTTGATTCGTGGGTGTTGAGAAATTGGAGTTCATTTGTGGTGAAACCCTAAAAATTCAATTGCGTTTGTTTGATTTGCCCTAATTTGAGTTTTTTGGTTTGGTTGGTGCTGCAATTCAATGGGTGGAATTTGTTCGAAGGGTTTGAATTCCAGTAAAGCGAATGGTCTTGTTAATCCATATAACCAGTCTGGGAAGAAGGGTAATTTGAATCCGGCGTATGGCCGGGAAAGTATGAAGAAGGAATCAGAGGATGCAAAGGTGTTGAATCAAGAACCGAAGCAATTACAAGAACCCATTTTGAAAAGTGAAAAAATTGGATATGGGAATGGGACTAGTCCTGATGATTTTTATGATGGAATTCCACGGTATAATAGGAATATGTCTCTGAAATCTAGATCAAGAAGGTCAACTCAGGCTGCTGTTGCAAAGGTAGCTGCATTAAAACACAATTACTTAGCTGCTAACAATTATTTTCGATAATTATCATTTTATGCTGAATTTGAAACTGCTTAACGGTTGAACCTGTACCCTTTCTGCTTTATAGGATTTTTGTCTATAGTTATCTCTTATGTTAAGGTGGAGAGGGTCTAATTTGATGTGAATTTTACGTGTAGATATACAAACATTAATGGTTCATTTATCTCTTACTTTAGATGAATGGTGTTAGATGTAATAGCCATTTTGTGTGTTTCTTTCAGCTTACATATATGTTTAGTGTGTTTATCGGAGGTATAGAGGAGGATGGTTTGTGCTGTATACTTTGATGCTTGCAGATTTTGTACAATGACTTGCTGTAAAACTTCACAATATTTGGTGGCAATCTTACAGGTTTCTGAGGTGAGTTCACGCTTAGGAAGAGCTGGTACTCTTAGTGTTGGGAAGGCAGTGGAGGTCTTGGACACACTTGGGAGTAGCATGACAAATTTGAACCCCAGCAGTGGATTTGTTTCCACAGTAGCAATTAAAGGAAATGATATTTCTATATTATCTTTTGAGGTTGCAAACACCATTGTTAAGGGTTCCACACTTATGCAATCCCTTACAGTTAGAAACACAAGACATTTGAAAGAAGTCGTGCTTCCCTCAGAAGGTGTGCAACACTTAGTATCAAAAGATATGGATGAGCTTCTGAGGACTTTCGCGGCTGACAAGAGGTGGATAAAAACTTATGTAATTCCTGTATATATGAGCTTGACATGAGTTGTCATCAATGTGCTCATTACATGGTTTTGGAAATGTGACACTGCTGATTTGTTGGATTGTCTGTACAGGGAAGAGTTAGGAATTTTTGCGGGCGAAGTTGTTCGTTTTGGAAATCGCTGTAAAGATCCTCAGTGGCACAATTTAGATCGTTATTTTAACAAGTAAGTTTGGACTCCCTGTATCCTGGTTGTGAAAATTTTTAAAGTTCGTTCAGTAGATAATCTAGTATTGTTTCATATCCCTTACAACCTATATTGTTGTTTTATCTCTCAGAATTAGCAGAGAACTTATACCTCAAAAGAATTTGAAGGAACAGGCAGAATCCGCAGTGCAGCAATTATTGACTCTGGTCCAATTTACAATCGTAAGTATCTACTAAAAATATACAAATGGGATCTCCACTTGCCTGTAAATTTATTTTATGCAGACTGTGATCCCCGAAAATAGGAAGCCACGTGATAAATATTTTTTTACCAAATATGCTTTATTGGAACTTTTTTGATTGCTACATTTTAGTTATTTATACACTCGTAAACCATGTTGCCTTTAAGAACAGGCACGGGATTACCAGTGTTAAGAATTTCACTACCTACGGATAAACTTGTGGAAGAATGTGAAGCATTTTGTTACCTTTTCCTAAATTTGAAGAAAAATGTACTGTTCTTTGCACCACAGGAACTATACCACGAATTGCATTCCTTGGACAGATTTGAACAAGAATATAGTCGAAAACGTCTAGAAGATGAAATTTCAGCTTCCGCTCACAAATGTGACTTCTCTATACCTTTCTTCACATTTGTTTAAATTTTGTAAAATTGTTTTTCATCTGACATGTATTATTTCTTAGTGTCAAATTGCATCTCTTTTATGATAGGTATCTCCAGTTGATAAATCCAATTTAATCAACATATGTTGCATAATATTGACTCTTGGAGAAAACAACATTTTCATTAGAACTTTATCCCCTCAAACTCAAAGTGCATTTCTCTCAAAATGTACCCCATAAGACAATTTGGCATCATGCTAATCTCCACTGTTTCTTCCACCCCAAACTGACTATTCCAACTAGCTAAAACTTCCACACCCATTTTAGTGAAGCCCAAGACATGTGATGGTGGACCATTGCAGGGCCTGATCTTCTATCTTCCCTGCTACTCACATATTTCTTCCTAAATTTCACTTTAATCTATCATATTCAATTAATGTTCCCTATGCTAATCACCTCTGCCTATTTGGAAATCTTCTGTTTTTCTTTCGTACGAGTGAGGGGGTCTGTTAGAAAGTGTTCTGTAGTGGGAATTTTTTTTGTTGAGGATCATGTATTTGTTTATTTTCAAATTTGCTGGGAACTTGTCTCATGCTTTGTACTCTAGGTGCTGCAATCAATTGTTGAAGCTAGCTTCTAAATATAATTTATTCAATAATATACTCGACCTGACAGATGCAGTTTGCTGAAACTTTTCAGTGACAGGTGATGGTCTATCAATGTTAAAAACCGAACTGAAAAGCCAAAGAAAACAAGTAAAAACTTTAAAGAAAAAGTCACTTTGGGCCAGGAGTTTGGAAGAGGTAACTGATAGATACTCTTTCACTTACAATTATTAAATTTTCAGATTTACTGATAAAGAAATGAATCAAAACTGGAAATTTTTTGTTCAGCAATTTAATAATTGTTATTGCAGGTGATGGAGAAACTTGTTGAAATTGTCCATTTCTTACACCTGGAGATACATGAAAACTTCGGTAGTTCTGGTACGTATACATTTATTTTCATACGTGAGAATCCTTTTGTGAGCGTAAGTGACCCTCCCTTCATCTTATAATCTATAAAATGCATAAAAATGTGATACGATCTTGTTCAAGATTCACTTCCTTTAAGTATTGCTTCATCCCTTATCCATCACATTGTTAGAATAAAATGCTAATGATGTTTGTCTTCCGATGGGTGCCCTGCAGATAATGAACTGAAAGGATCTGTGAACAATCATAAAAAATTGGGACCTGCTGGCCTTGATTTGCATTATGCAAATATAGTTATCCAAATTGACACTCTAGTGAGTATATTGCATCTCTGCTTTCTCTGTTTTGTATTACTTTAGCATCCGGTTTATTGCAGTTTTCTTCTGGATTTAGATCAAAGGCATGTTCTTGATCTTAATTTAGTTAGTATGACTAATTAACTTCAAGTCAATTGATTCATGGTTTGGAAGGGCAAGGTTATTATTAGCCATCTTGGTGGAATGGTCCTTGCAAACCTCATCTTAATTGAACAAAACATCCCCAGTATGTGACGATGTTTAGTTATACGCTTAGTTTGTGCTTGTTCATATTTATCAACAATGCTTCAATTTATTATTTAACTTGTCTTAGCATGCTTATAAGTCATGTCTTAGGTTTCTAATGACTCAGCTTTGACCAATCAGGTAGCCAGATCAAGTTCTATGCCTCCGAATACAAGGGATGCATTGTACCAGAGCTTGCCACCTACCATAAAATCAGCTTTACGCTCCAAATTACAATCCTTCCACGTCAAAGAAGAGGTATTATGCAATATGATGGTTACCCGTGCTATAACTTAAAAAGTTTGATATAATATAAAACTGTGAGAAGGGAAAAGATGAGTGTTGAAACGCATTTCATTGGATTCAATAACAAAACATTGGACGGAAAATTCAGTGATTATAATGTTTATTAACTTTATCTGCAGCTCACTATTACCGAAATCAAAGCTGAAATGGAGAAAACCTTGCAGTGGCTTGTTCCAATCTCCACAAACACAGCCAAGTAAGATGACCATTTTTTTCAGGACATATAGCCTTCTGTTTAGACGTGACATTCTTTTTAACGCCTTAAACTGTCCATATCCATCATGTCTGACAATTGTTTCCTCGTTGTCTTTTGGCTGTAAATAGAGCACATCATGGTTTTGGTTGGGTTGGAGAGTGGGCTAATACAGGGTAAAAACATTTCTTTCATATCTTTTTTTATCTGTTTCCTTATATGCTTTCTTCCCCCTTTCTGAACTTTGGGTCCTCATGTATACAGGTCTGAAGCAAACCGGAAGACAGCTGTGCAGACTGATATTACTCTGATCGAAACACTACACCATGCAGAGAAGTAGAAAACAGAGGCCTGTATCCTCGAATTAGTTTTGTGGCTTCACCATTTGGTCAGCAAAACAAAAGCTGTTGCGAACGGCAATTTCATGAGGTCGCCCATCAAATCATTAGAGACCAATGTGCAGCCCAAACATGATCCTAAAAATTCACCCCGGCCCATCCTAACTGCTGAAGAGCAGGACGCCCTTCAAGATGCTACTAAAAAAGTCCAGAACCATAGAATTAGTAAGAGTCAGGACTTCGACATTGAGAAGGCAAGGTTAAAAAAACACGACAGACTGAGCAAGAGTACCAACCCCCCAACAAGAGAAAGCAATGAAATATCCCCGAAACTTTCTTCCGGTGATCCGGTCATTGATTTTAGAAACGAGAAGAAAGCTTCGGACAATATCGATAAAGTGGATACCAGATAATTTACGGAATCATATGTGCATCATATACACACAAAACATAAGATGGGGATTTGGGAGCATCACTTAGAAGCTTGGTAAGCTTTAAACAAAAAAAATTTCTTTTTCCAATTTTTGTAATATAAGTGCTTGTACAAGAATTGTATTCAAATATGTTAGTTGTTGAATAGATAATATAAACATACATATTACGGATTCTGTGTGTACAAAGTATGTGATTGACTTTGTAGTTCTATTATATATTTTGGGTTGGAGAAAACTTTTTCTTTTTTCTTTTGAAAGCAGTATTTTAGGCTAAATTTTATAATCTAAATACTTTTGCCCAATCGCAATGAGGACAATTCCCACTTCAATAACTCGGCCAAACTATTGGAGTTTATAGACTGCATATATTACCCGCAACTCACAGTTAGTACTACTTTGCGCTACAATTTTTGTTAGATTTGAGAGTACGAGATGAGCGAACGAGATCAAGGGTTGAATATCACGTAATCTGCACGACACTAATCCATTTGGCCTGTATTTGCAAATTTTGTGCTGCCTGTTTCCGGATTATATTGATCGTACCATATGAATTCTGTAGTAAATATGGCATTCGCCAACTGAGAAATTACAAATCCATGACACAAACAATAATAAGCTTCAACCTCCATTGGCAGGGATATATTTTCGTGTCACATTACTCAAAAATTGCAAAATGATTAGTCACTATCCGGAAACAAAACTGTATACACTTGATATTAATCGGGATTAGTGATCGCAGGAAGCAGAATCTTTGTACAGAGTACATACTCCATCTCCTCTTTAATTGCTAGAACTTGTAATTTGGAGATCTATATAAGGATTGATTACACAGAAGCAGGTTCA
>JAYMTB010001939.1:0-10061 GCA_036897585.1 Francoa sonchifolia | reverse complement strand
ACATTGCAGGTACAATGAAGTGGGAGGCATTGGCATTTCCTCGATTTACAAATACTTTGCAGTTGATATACTATTATGATCTGTGTTAGAGCTTTTACATAGTGGTCCGGAGTTTGTAAATTTCCGTCAGCTGTAAGTTGTTTCAAAATTTTCACACATAGAATAAGTTGGTCAACGTTTCAAAACAATATTCACGTTGTGAACGTGGTTAGCTTTTACATGTCAAGCTTGTTAGAATGAAGTTAGTCTACACACTAGAGGAAGTGTGAAAACATAGTATACAACTTAGTTCTATTGTTTATCAATTTTAGCTTTTAAATCAAATGGTGAAGTTATCGGGTTATATAGATTTCCATGGATGCAAACGGGGCAAATGTGGTGATTTAAATGTATGACTAGCTAGCATTGCTCCTTGCTACCGAGCAAGAGATCCCATGTTTAAACCTGGATAAGGTTGGGGAGAGAATTGGCCCGTTCAGAAGCACTCCTTTTTGTGTAGACCAATAAATTTTTTTAAAAATTGTGTGATGTGCTTTTGCCCTAACGAAAAGAAAAATATTTTTCTTTGTATATAAAGAGTGTTTACAATAGGTTATATGGGTATATCCCCAGTTTCAAATAGTAAATAGTCTTCCCCATTATTATATAGGGCTGGGAAGGTCTCTGCATTCAGCAGAAAAAGTTTGTTTGCTGTGCAGTGTTTCAGTTGTTGGTCTTCAAAACATCATAAAATTGTGCAGGTTTCTTCTTAGGCTCCGGACAGAGTTCCTGAAAACACGAGAACAACGTTTTCATTAGAAGTAAAATGCACGTGTTCTCTTTATTAGAGCAGAAATTCCACAATTTTCTCTATATTATTCCAAAGTTTCCTTCATTTACTATTTCGATGTTGTAAGAGAGCATACCTCTATTGCAGAAGCTAACCGCAAAATTGAAGCTTCAAACCATGGACGGCCTATCAATTGCAAACCAATTGGGAGTCCTTGCTTATCATAGCCAACCTGAATGGTAAAAAAGAAGAAGGAAAAAAGACAGATTCAACCGGGTATATCTAAGATAAATAGATGTAAAATGATTGAGGATGATATTAGAAATACCAAGTATTCATCCAAATAAATCAAAGATCAAGCTAACTGGAGTCTCATTTTAAGAATATTAGAAACCATTGGAAACATAATAGGAAAATTAAACCTTAATAGTCCGCAATTTCTATCTACCACGAACGACATTATATTTTTTCATCATGTTATGTATGTTATGATTCAAAAATATATGATATACTGCCAGGCTATTAAGACACTTTGTATATCACTTACAATTCAAAGAAAATATATCACTTACAGGGACAGAAATCGCAGGAAGTCCCAATAGATTTGCTGGAATAACAAACCTCATAAGATCAGCTGCAATCAAGGGTGACACATGTATCACAACAGTGCAATGAAAGCGATAAAATCTACTATTAAGGCAAACGATTGTAAAATAATGAAGTATATGTCCATTGGAGGGAGAATTTTGCTTTTCTTATTTTTGTTATTACAAGTGTAAGTAATAAAAGGGTTTTTTAGTCTTTCCGATTATTTAGTGATTAATAAATATATTTACGATGAATAATTCTCTCTAATCTTTCACCTCCATACCTTACCCCTAATTTTCAGATGGTGTCAGCTATTTGATCCTAATAACCTTGATGATGACCAAAAGGGTTCTATGTCGATCACCTAATAACTGTGATGTGATATTTTCATAAAAAATTTCATCTCTCTTACTCTCGAGAAATGGGCCACTGAATCATATGATACATGTGTGCGATTTACAAGGGTTTCACATGACCTGTCTACCTTCCCAATAGCTAAGTAAATGATAAAAATGAAGTGATTTGTGCATGGCACAATCATGTAGAAGCTACCATATTATGATAAATTTAACAAACGAAAGCAACAGTATGGCACATAGAGGCTTATTTAATCCATTTGAACCAGACGTGGTTATTTTTCTTTTCTGAGTTTGCCTGGAAGGAAGGACCAATAATGTGATATTTTGGTTTTAATTTTTACTGTAATGCAAAGTATTTAAAAAAGGATTATAAGGAACATATTATAACAAAACTGCTATAAACTCACAAACCTGTAACCTTCATATCTGTTTCCCCATATTTAAGAGAACTAGGAGGTATTAGCGGTGCTGTCATGCTGCATAATATAAAAAAATATAACACAAGAGCTTAGAATTTAATGATCATAGTATTCAACTAATGGATGACATTTGTAACTTATATATTATTAGTTAATTACTAAACTAGAATGAAAAACTAAAGGTGACCACCAAATAAACATGTGTTGGTCAGAAAATTTTCAGATACATAACTTCCCAATACTTTTAATATTTGATCGAACACGTTAATCTACACAAACTACACCAAGTGCGAGAAAGATGCGTTTTTGTGTGTGCCTGTGTGATAAGTTAGACAAACAAAGTGAAATCTTAACTGAATTTGGAAAGGTCATATCAACGTTATGTCAATTAAATGAATATTTAAGCAAATAATGATCCACTCCATTGAGAGGTATGAACTCTAGAAGCAGTTTCCATACATACCCAGTTGTAGGAGTTACTATGACATCAACTTTCTTGAAAATTTCCATGTAATGGTGCATAATTCTTCGTCTGTAACACATGAAATCAAAGAGAAAGAAGCTATATCATCGTTACTCTGAAGTCAAAAGACTCTGATTCGACGAATGCTGGAAAAGAATAAGTATGTACTACAAATCTGCAATTGGCTTCGGAAATTATCAGCAAACCAGTTGTAGGAAATCAACTCAAACTAACTTTTCGGAGTCTTCGAATCGGACAACCGTTGTCCTTAATTTACACAGTCTCTGTGTGTATTTCTACATTTTATGCCCATTTCATATTTTCAAAATATAAAAGTGAACAAATTACTTCTTACAGCTTCAGACTAGATTAAAGCCTATGAAGAAGAGAACTCCTTCATTAACTATACAATGAATCTGACAGCTATAAGGATTAAAAAACTCTATGAATTTATAGAATTCATGAAGAAAAACACATTATGTCCAATTATTAATTATTACTCCATAGTCCCTCTCTCACTCACCTAAGGCATTGGGCAGCAACATAATCCGATGCAGTTAATGATCGAAAAAGTGCCAGGCTAGTACGAGTATCAGCTGTCAATCTCTCACCCTTCCTGCAGAGTACAGAACAGAAAGTAATAAAAGAAAATTTATATACTCTTATGCATCCATAGTAGATTATCTTTCAAGTTTCAGAATGATAACAATCAAATCGAGAAATTCTTGTTATATATGTGAGTACTTGCAGTGAGACTATACAATCAATATATTGATGTAAGAAGACAAAGAAATGTACCCATCCTCGCAATCAGAATTCAATGAACGTAGTGTCTCTGATCCAATTGAAACAAGATGAGCAGTGCGCATCTCATGCAGTTCAGGTATCACAACTTCTCTCATCTTGAATGATTAATAAATAAAAGTTATTGTATCTAACTCTAGTATTTTTGTTAATGTACCCTTATATAGAGATTTGATAAAAATAGAGTGGACAAATGATAACAATTCAGGTAAACTGAAGATGGACTTACTTCACACCCATAGGTTTTCAATAGCTGATTAAGAACATCCTCACACTTATCAGATATCTCAGTTGAATGTACATCATTAAACCACTGCACAAGAATAAAATCTTTAGAATAAATTTGCATCTGAGAAAAGATAATAATTTCCTTCCAATAAGAAGGAAAGTGAGTTTACCTCTGTATACTTTCCAAGTCGCAATGATTCCAGAGCATTCAGGCTGTCCGATGAGTGAAAATTGGGCATGCAAGGAGGAGACTAAAAAATCGAGTGAGCAATAGTTAATTACAAGTTTCATTGCCATATAGAATGAAGAGATTGACCTACATATACCTCAGAATAAGGGAAGTAATAAAATCTAGTAGATTGCTTCAATTTGCTTATACAGGTGAATATAGCAGCATATTACCATTTGAAAATATAAACTTCCACATGAGCAACAGGAAATTAATTACATAATTTATTACAAACTGAAGTAGAAGATACCAGTCTCAGCACTAGTACCAGAAAAGGCAATTAGTGCAAGTAATTATTTGGACAGGTAATAGAGTTAAAAGGTTACCGGTTTCAAAGTCAACTTATCGGAGGGAGAGGAGCCCAAAATAGCCGCATACCTAATAAACCATGAAAAAGGAAGTACAGCTTACCAATCTTATAAAATGAGACATTATCAAGTTCAAGAATTACTGTTGACAGTGATATAAGGAAAGGCTAATATTATTGGTTACACTGAAGCATGCAGTTTAAGTCATGTATATGTTGTAAAACAGTAAATAATGTAAAACGATAATACAATGATCCAAAGTGAGCATGCATTGCTTACACAAGCATGACATCCTCCACTGTTGATGCAATGGGTCCAATTATTTCCACGGTCCCAGATCCACATAACGACCTGCAAAAACACTAATTTTATTGACAGTGCTTAATAAAAGCTTGCTATCAATTCAATCATATTGAAATTGACTAAAAAATTTCATCTGTTAGCAAGTATGAATTCGCAACATGTTTAGTAATAAGTTCTTGTTCAAAATTCAATTCAACAAAACCCTATCAGACCAGTTAGAAGATACACCATACCATTTGTGGTGAATAGAATTTGGTTTACCTTCATTTAATATTTAGGCCATGTTTGTTTGGAAGGAATGGGGGGCATAGGGAACGAGATTTCATTACTTCCATTTCCATTCCATTCCTTTGTATGTCATTGATATGTTTGGTTTTACTAAGTAATGGGATTACCTAATAGGGATTAGGGAATGAATTTGCTTATATTGAAAAGAATCTCATTCCTTAAGGATTCCTTAAGGAATCCCATTGCTCAACGACACAGCCAAACACATCAATGGAAGGAATGAAATCTCATTCCATTCAATTCCCTCCAAACAAACATGGTTTAAAAGTACAAACTAAAATAAGCCCTGAAATTGTATTTCTTTTACCTACAAAGACATCTTCATTATGACTTTCGCTAACCCACAGTGTACCTATGTCAATTAGATACTCTTCAATGGATACATACTAATACAGTGAAGCATGGAATAGAGAATGCGGCCCAACGAGAATTTTTTTATAGCTCCCGTCTTTAATTCAGGGAGTGTTAGCAAAATAAAAATAAAAAAGCTCCGAAAGAGAGTATATGCTTGTACGTAGAAATCCCGGAAGACTGAGTATGCTTGGGAAAATATTGCTCTTGCCAGGCAATAATATCTGAGGAAAACAAAACATGAAAGCGAGTACTAACATATACACAGCAGCACAATGATTGCTTACCCTTCCATATCTGTCCGTCCGTATGTTGTTTTCAAGCCCACTACACCACAAAGGGAAGAAGGAATGCGGACTGAACCTGCCTTTTCACATTATAGAGAGCATACAAAATTAGTGTATTATGTATAAGAAAAAAAAATAAGCCTATCATAATATAACTGCACAACCTCCACCATCTGTTCCCAGTGCAGCAGAGCATAACCCAGAAGCTACAATAGCTGCAGGGCCTGAAGAAGATCCACCAGTATACCTATCAGGTGCATGAGGGTTTCTTGTCGTTCTACAGCTCAAAATAAATCAACGAAAAAAAAGTGACCAGTCGGGTCAATGGAACAAATCACACCATTTGTACAAATGTAAGCAAACAAATAATCAGGAACAAAGAAAGAAAGTTAAAGACACCAGTATGCAACATATTGAAGCCATAAAGAAATCACATACATATTTAGACTGGATCATAATGGCCATTGTTGACATCTATCTTGCAAAAGTTTTAGTAAGTGTATAGTACTCCTGGGTTTGGGAATTAAACTAGTAGCAGGAACATACTTTGTAATATGTAAATTCGCCTGCTTACCGAACAATGCAAGTCTGTAACGCTACTACTAAAAATTTGACTGATTTGGTTGGTATGAAGAAGTGGTGATAGTATTAATATATGCGCAACAAGCATAACTCCTACTAACAAACACTTTAAAATGTACGATAAATTTACTAGTGTAAATTTTGTATGCATATTGTAACTAGAGAACTTCATTATAACATTTTTTGGTGCGTTAGTGAGGAGTAGACCCCGGACAGCATACAGTTGAATTTATATGCTCCTCTAGTTGTATTTTGACTCAGTGTTGAGTTGAAGGTAACTAGAAAATTTGTGGCAACACATTGTTTCTATGTCAAAATTTCATCTAAGCAACAAACTTACCCATAGTTTGGATTATTTCCAGTCGTGCCCATGCCTAACTCATGCATATTTGCCTTCCCTACAAAAATTACACCACAGCTACGCAATCTTGAAACACACACTGCATCCTTTTTAACAGGTCGAACCTCGTGCATCCATGTTGTTGCTCCTGTCATCATAGCCTAACCATAAATTGGCTAATTCTTTGAAAAAATCATAATAGGAGAAGTGAGAGGTTATACTTACCTTTAGATGGATGAGGATAGCAGTCTATGTCATCCTTGATTGCCATAAAAATTCCATCCAAGATAGATAATGGATTTCCTGCACAACACCCGTTAAGTGCCATAGATATTATTGGAGATTACTTTTTACCAGTTCTATGACGAATGAGAGAATTACAAAGATAGGTAGAGATATGCTCTAAACATAACAGAACTGTAAATAAAATGATAAATATGAATAAATGTGTATAATTTTGATTACCTTCGTCAAACCTCCTTGTAGAAGCTGCAGCTTGCTTTCTGAGCTCCTCAGCATCAAAAGTAATCAATAACGGTGATGGAGGCTTCTTATTGTTGAACTCCTCTATAACTGAGATAATGTGTTCCACAACCTATAAACTTAAAGTATAAGATTTACTTTCCTTTTTAATTTGACTAAGGGAACAAAAATTTGCAGCAATAAATAGATATGAAATTCTCTTTTCTACTAATCCTTTTTGTTATTACCATTGATGGAGTTGCAATCCTAGACCTATAAGCATAAGCATAATCACGTATCTTCCAGTACCGAAATGGAGTCAAATCCCCATTCCAACAGCTAGCAGGGTCATAATCTTGTAGACACTTTAGGGCTGCTTCCACCCGATGTTCTGGTTTCCCATTTTCATCAACGAGAGCCACACCAGATTCTGGCTCTAAATTCACATCATACTCAACAGGTCAGCTGAATGTATAGAAGCACAAGCAGAAGTGGAATACACAGAGCTATATGAATGTACTTTTTTGAGTTAAAATTTAAAAATAGGTTAGACATTGAACCACAATTCATTGCATTAACAAGGAGCTAGTTGTTCAAAATTCTAAATTACATTGTGAGATCGAAGCATAAACAGTAAACAATATAGCTTAGAAATCAACCTTGATGAGGAAATTCAGGTTTAAACATAGGACCCTCCGGTATATTAGTCTGCTGCAAAAACTGTCAATGCCAAACAATTTATCATTTCCATACTACAGTTACATTACAAAGAAAGAACAGCCAAGAATTACACACCTTAACAATATTAATTTGTTTCTTCAGGACATTTATAACCAGAGAACCGATCACCGGAGCTTCAAGGATCCTCACAAATAACTTAAATATCAATCCAGTCAAATGTGGAGCTGAAACACGAACACACAATCGATTTAAAACTCCCGATCATCAATTTCAATTATTCAAAGAACAAACACACACACATTCAAAACTCCTGCTCATACATTCAAAACTAATCATCAGTTTCAATTATCCAAAGAATACACACACACACAATCCATTCAAAACTCCTAATCATACATTCAAAACTCCTGATCATCAATTTCAATTCTTCAAAGAACACACACACACACACAGAAACACACATAGAGAACTGACCTTGGAGTACTTCAGGCTCGTATTTGAGGGCAGTCAAATCGACTTCCTCCGCCGGTAACATAACAAGTTTCTTCCCCATCGTAATCACCAGAAATGAATCTACAACCAAAATCGATGCAAGAACTGAAAAATAACTTCAAAACAACTTAGGATTTGAAGAAACAAACCAATAAATGATGGAACAATGAAATTGCAGTCCGATTACTTGCTCAATCGTCAACAACCATAATTGGCATTAGACAGAGAGTGAATTGAATGCATGAGAGAGAGAGAGACAGAGAGTCAAACGTACATTACCTTGGATTCCTAAAAAATGTTAGACAATGAAATCTGCTGAATTCCATTTGGCTTTTTCCTCTCTGACCTGATCCTGACGTATATGGAAACTATCAACCGGGCAGACCAGTCCGGCTTAATTCAAATTGCGCACACATAATATAGACCCGTCCGCCCTCCTCCTCAGCCATGATTTGTTCAGTGGGAAATCCACAATGCTCGCATTTTAGCTTTTATTGAGGAGAAGAGAACCATTTTCTAATTATTTTTGGGAAAGAAGAATAATAATAATTTAAATAAATAAAATACTGAATTCACTAACATCATTATTCTAAACTAATTCATAAAAATTACTAATTTGACTAAATAGAATAAATATAAATTGATAAAATTTTTGGGTATTTTATATAGCAAGGGATAACCTCTATGTTCCCTAAAAAAACATGTAACACTAATTGTTTGGTGGGGTTATCAAATTGAGTAGGTGAGAATTGAGTGACAATTTGACCCGACCTGATAAAATATTGGTTAGAACAAGAGGTCGTTAGGTTAGGCGATAAACGATAGGGTGCTTCTCTGCTGTATGGTGGGTTGGGTTGGGTTATCCAATTCATCTAAAGATGACGAACCGCTAGGATCAGATGGTCCTTGTGTTATGTGGGGCCCACCCAAACAAGTTAGACTTGCTTATGATGTAATTTTTAAGATAATAATTTTTTTTATTTTTTTAAAATAAATTTTTGGAATAACGTGAACCCACACAATATTTACCTTTAACTCGTATTCAATTATAACTAATTTTTATAAGGTATTTTTCAAGGCTCATCTGGCCCAAGAAAATGGAATCTAATATTGGGCCCAAACTTATAGTTCATTAGGCATTGGTCATATGGACTCAATGCCAAGGCCCACAACCCGTTTCATGGACCACATCTTAACGCATTTAAAACCCAACAAAAATTGGTCGTTCCTCGCTCTCAAACCTGCTCTCAACGTTTTCAATTCGTTGTTCCTTTGTACCTTTAGTGACGGCGCGTGTGCGTATTGCGGTGGCGCGTGGTGGCTGGACGATACGCGACCTCCTTTGCAATGGCATCTGCCTTGTTCGCCATCGGAAACGAACTCAAGTGGCCAAAATACAGTTGCGTCGCCGCTTCTGGTGACGGCGGTTTCATTTTACTCAGCAGATCCCCTTTTCCAACCCTAACCCTAACCCTCACCCTCACCCTAAATCGGCTGGAAAACATCCTGATTTCAAATTGGTCTTCAATTCGCCCATCGATGCCATCAAATTGAAGTCTAGAAAAGAAAACTATGCTCCATATCTCTGAATTTCGCCTCGAAATTGCGAAGATTGAAAGTTTTGATGAATTTTTTGCGCAATTTTACATCTCAGACGCTATTTTCACATGTCTATTTTCAATCATAGATATGGCGGAAGTTACCATATTACCCTCAGCTCGACAGTGTTCCACACGCGTCTTCAGCATCACAATCACAAGCGCGTAGCTTTCTAACAACGCCGGGCCAGCAAGTTTGCTTTCCGCCACGTCATCACCAAGGACCGTGACTTTGAAATAAACCCCTAAATGAATGACAAATTCAACTCAAATTCATAAATTCCATTTCGATGAACTTCCTTTCTCATCCAACGGCTGAAAACTCCTGGGAAAACCACATCTCTAATCTCGACTGTCGATGCCAGATCATCGCGGTCAAGAAACCGGGCAACATCAGAACGTAACATCAGCCATAGATCACCAATCGAAATGAAATCAACGGTCAAAATTCTGCCCGTGATTTTTGTCGGGCAGATCTCATGGCCTTTAAGAATCGACCATTGCCTTCTC
>JAYMTB010001938.1:0-10061 GCA_036897585.1 Francoa sonchifolia | reverse complement strand
TGTTAATTGTAGATTTTGGATTCAAAAAGTTTAATGAATCTAAATTTGAAGGTTTCTAGTTGCGTTGTAACTTTTGTGTGCCATATTTCTTACTTCTCTTGATATTTTCATGGAATGCCTTACCTGTATGCATTGATTGCTTATATACATATGTACAGGTTTGCAAACACTTTTTGGACGCAGTGGAAAAGAAACAGTATGGTTGGTTCTGGGATTGCCCAAACGGCGGGAAAGATTGCCACTACAGACATGCGCTTCCACCAGGATATATTTTAAAATCTCAAATGAAGGCTCTTCTAGAGGAAGAAAGAAATAAAATACCTATTGAGGAAGAGATTGAGAATCAGGTGATTGTCAATCTTATATCTGCTATTGTCACCTTGTTCAGTTACAAGTTCCTGCATTTCATCCCATTGGATATCTCGTTTCTATCTTCCTTGGTGGCTCATCAGTAAACATAATTTTGCATAATGTTAATTGTTTCAGCGTGCAAAAGTAACAACCACAACACCGATAACTCCTGAACTTTTCATGGAATGGAAGAAGAGGAAGATGGAAGAAAGAGATGCTGGCTTGGCTACAGAGCGAGCAGAGAGGGCTAAGAATGATCGTATGAGGTACTGTCTATGTTACACCCAATTGAAAACGTTTTGCTGAACTGAATAGTGATTTGATTTTCCATATGTTTTAGTGGTCGTGAGTTGTTTCTCTTGGATGCTACCTTGTTCGTGGATGATGCTGAGGCATATGAAAAATACCAAAGAGAAGAACCAGATGTTTCCGAAGAGAAGGTATTCCACTTCTTATCTTATCACATAATTAACCTTTTAGTGTTCTCGAACTCGTGGAAGTTTGCGGTTTTAAAGGTTTCGATATAAGATTCGTGATTGATATAGGCTGCCATGATGTATTAGTTAAACTTCAAAATTTTCTTTTAATGATTATTTCATTGTCAATATTTTGAGCAGTGCTCATCTTGTGATTAGTCTTAAATTTCATAGGAAAATGCAAACTTGGCATTGACTCTTGATTGCATATAATTATCGTGTTAGTTTATGTTGTTTGAGTTTCTTTAGCGCTGCCATTTCGACTGCCTGTCCCATGATGTTGTTGGGCATTCCAGTCATATTACTAAGTCTCGAAGGCGTAGTTCTAGCAATATCGAATGCTTGTAATTTTGTTCCTGAAATTTGTGTTTCGTGATTTGTATTATAAATGCATCACGATGTCTGTATCTGTCGGTACTACATGGTCTCGGTTAAATTGCGTTTAATTTCAGGCGAAGGAAAATTCATCAATGGAGGGACCAAGCACATCAACAAGTGTAGTTGATGATTCCGAGATTCTTCTTGACGATGATGATGATGACGAGTTGGACATGGATGAGTTAAACGAGCTCGAAGCAAGCTTATCGAAAACATCTATTCAATTACAAGAACCCAAGGATTGAGGAATCAACTCAAGAGAGTGAGAAAGATAAATTTTATAGGAGATTAGGTATTGGTGGTCGCCAAGAGGTAGTAATCTTTAATATCGAACTGTAATAATCTTATGTTCCATGTACTTTTAGCATTTGAATGTGATCAAGTTTTGATTGGATTCGATTCGACACGAGGAAACAGGTTCCATGTTCTAATGTAGGTTGTATATGTTTTTACCAAAAATATTTGGCTAAAAGAGGGGAAAATAATGAGATGATGTCATCAATGACATCAAAATGATGAGGTAAGAGAGAAGTCAAAGTAGATTTTGATGTGGTACCCATCCAATCTATTATCATGCATGGTATGCACGACATGAGTCAGATTCCATTTAAATAATTATGTCATTGTCAATAGCTAATAATAATAAATCTTGATCAATATCAAAAGTCTCTTTTTTAATTATACAGGATTTGGGGTAATTTTCATAAAGCGATTATCCGATTTTTACTACATTTTGTTCGGTTATAGATAAAATTTCTTTGCTATTGGGTTTTGAATTTTTGAATTTTTTGGGTTTTAGCTTACTCAAAATAGTGTATAAAATTTACTAGTGAGATATTATAATTTGATGATCAAAGAACAGGGTTGGCCATAAGTGAAAGCATCAGACATATTGCCGAACCACTCTAAATCTTGCACTTTTCTATTTGTTACTCTAACAACACACCCTTTTTTAAAAGCAGTTTGAGAATCTGACAATCATTCTTCGACAATCAATAAGCAAAAGCCCTAATCTGATTTATGAAAATGACTGAGGAAATTGCCAAAGTTGGCCAAGTAGAATAAAAGAAACCGAAAAAACGGAAAATTTTGTGGAAGCTGCAAGGACCAAAATCAGTCACTATCTGTATGCAGTGTGTGAATACATAAAGAAGTTCTAAATGGCATAAGATGTTTGAATAAATTTTTGGATGACAAAGGATATCCAAGGTGGGCCTTAGAAAATGACAACACACCATTAAGGGTTTCATCCCTATATGGACAGTCATTCTCGGATTTCAATAAACTTTTCCGAAAAATCTCATCAACATCCTATAATTGTTCATTCGAGTCACCCCTAATGTTGAAGATACAATAAACTTAACATGGTATCCGTGAATTGACACAAAATCCCTTTTTCGTGGAGATCATAACAATTCGCACAAACGGTTCAGTTTCAATCAATATAAACTATAAACATGATAATACTTTGAAAGAGCTAATCAAGAAGATGAAAACAGATTATGAAAAATGAAATAACATATGTATAAACTATAAGAAAATCAATCTAGATAACAATTCTTCCCTTATTTACTACTAAAATGGAAAAAGGAAGAAAGATGAACATAGCAATAGATACAACGAGACTCTATAATTTGTGTCAGGAGGAATTGGAATTCCCCTCCGAAGAGAAAGTGCTATCACTGCAACTTTCTATCTTCTTTCCCACAACAGCCATTGATACTATAGCTTTTACTGTCTTTACCAATTTCCTGAATATCATAACTTTGATCTGACCTCGTTTTGGTGGAATGCTTACTTCCATTTTTTCGAGTTTTGTAAGCAAACACTTGAAGCACAAAATCAAGATGAGAGGAGAAAAAAAGATGATGAATAACTAAAGGGAGGATGCTTGTTCGTTTATATAAAGATAAATATGTGTGTATGTATATGTGTGAATGTATGGATGTATGTAATGATTGTTGAAAAAGAGTATATGATTATTTTGCGAAAATGATTTTCCAAGGTGTGAACAGAAGTCTGACCAAAATAAAAAAGGAAGAATCTATGTGGATTGGCGAATGGATTACAAGTAACTATCAAATAGCTGTTCACTTCAATATTTTAAGTTGAAAGGCTGATTTTCAAACGCCAAAAGATATCAACGTTCTTAAATTGGTGGTCTAATGATTTAATGAAAGCAATGACTGAGTCAAAAATGTTCATACTTGAGGAATTTATATCACTATCAACATAAAAGCATATATACACTTTCATGTACATCATCACTCTTTCCTCCGCCACCCTTTCCTCTCGTTTTCCAAATTCTGAGTCATCAATATCATTCCAATATTAAATTTGTTTTCAGTCACACGTTTAACCAGAATTATGCATATACACAATATCAAGATTGGGGTCACATACTCTTGCTATGGATTTTATGCTTTGACTCGTACCCACAAAGAATCATTGAAATCACTTATATAATCTATACATCTCAACCTAATACTACACAATTCACTCCATAAAGGTAGTGATGCAGAAAAGGGAAATGTTGATAATTCAATGCCTTGATCAAGTCAATATAGTGGTCCCTCAAATGAAGATGTTGACTCTATCCTAAATGGTGATCAAATGAAAAAGAGAAAAGCATAATAATATAAATAAAAGGACACTTGGCACGATCTTTTTAGTGTTGAACAGCCTCAAGAGAGTCAAAGTCACCTTGTTCATGCATATACCTCAATAAACAAATGTTGTTCCATGTCAAAAGCTCAACCACTCCTGCCAAGCTCTCACTATCTGGAAACTAAACAAGCTGTGATAAACCCGTTGAAAATTTTGAGATTATTATATGAATAATGTTAAACTGCTTAAGTTTTGAGTCGATGGAAGCTTCTAGTAGATTCTAAATTTGACAAGGTATTACGACAAACACGAAACAAACCGATAAGCAATCCAACATGAATAATTTATACTTTCAGCAGTTAACTTTGTAGTTTTCATCAATCCGACTTATAAATTACTTTGACAAAATAAGATCAAGTATCATTCTTTATTACGAGCTAAACATGAATTCCTTTTCAATTAACAACAAGGATTTACCATATAACACAAAATCTTCAGTGAAACCTGTCATCGAACAGGTCATAGGCATACTTATTTATCACCAACCAAGGTGAAATTAACATGGAATTTGAACATTCAGGTTAAACCAAAAACACACAAAACTTCAGTGAAACCTTTAATCGAACGGGTTATAGGCATACTTCTTTACCATCAACCAAGGTAAAAACAACACGGAATTTGAACATTCAAGTAAAACCAAAAACAACACAAAACTTCAATCAAACATTTAATCAAACAGTTTAAAGGCATACTTATAAACCACTAAAGTGAAAACAGCATGGAATTTGAGCATTCAAGTCAAACCAAACAACACAAAACTTCAATTAAACATTTAATCAAACAGTTTAAGGCATACTTATAAACAACTAAGGTGAAAACAGCATGGAATTTGAACATTCAAGTGAAACCAAAATAACACAAAAAACTTGAGCGGAACCTTTAATCAAACAGTTTAATGGCATTCTTCTTTACTAAATAGGTCAAAACAGAATGGAAATTGAACATTCAAGTAAAACCCTAAAAATACACAACAAAAACTTGGCCGAAACCTTCAATCAAACATGTTAATGGCATTCTTCTTCGCTAAGCTAGGTAAAAGCAGCACGGATTTCATTTTTCATTCAAGTAAATCAAGCAAAAACACAAAGATTTCATTCAAACATTTCATCAAACAGTTCAAAGGCATTTCATACCATACCTCCATAGCTAATCTCCAACCTTCCATTCTCATCGGCGATGATGACGGTTGGATCCAGGCATATATGGGCATGGGTTTGGGTTTGGGTTTGGGTTTTGGGTCGGGTCTTTAAAGTCGGACGAGCTGGACAGATCCGAATTTGTTCCAATATTGGGCTGCGCTTAGTTATCTCATAAAGTTCAAAAGGCCCAATATAAAAGCCCATTATATATATACTTGGAGCCAAAATCCATTTGAAATGGACCATTAAGAGCCCAATGGTTTCCGTGTTATATGGGGCGAAAACCGGCCCATTTAATCTGTCTCTTTATCTTGTGTCATTCATATAAAGCCACCAATCAAAAAATTTAATTTAATCCGATCATATTACAAATCTAAAAAATTACAGTCTAAACAATTTTTTATTTCGCAGTTAAATCAGTAAATCCGAACTTCTAAATAAATAATATCATCGACTAACTCATACATACCGTAGTAAATAATTGTTAACAATGTTGCTACTGTTAGAAATTCGTGTCGTGCCAACAAAATGACACGTTTCATATTAAAACAACCAATAAGAGTGATACGTTTGCTCTATTATATACACTGCCGCCAGTATATGCAAATGGGTGTCATCTATTTATGAGCCTCTTGTTTGGCCCAAATTAGTCCTATAGATCTAACAAACCTCTTTCCTTCCACTAAATACATGCATCAATTTTCTCCAAAAACACCTAAAAAATATTACCATAAAAAGGAAAGTTCAATGATTGAATGTAAATATTCGGTGGTGTTTTTGCACTTATAGTAACTAATCTTTCTATCTTAAGCTCTTTCCCTAACTAGGAGGAACAAAATTCAACGGTCCGGATTCCTTCATCGCCTCATGTCGTTTTTTGTTGACGTTGATTTGATTCGCTGTTTTCTGTCTCCATTGAGGTTTTTCTCCCTCTCCATTCATTTATTACTATTAAATTATTTCACCAATAATTTTTTGGTATGAATTATATTTTGTACCTCTCTGCTCCCATATAGCTCGTGCTAATTTCGGTAAACAAAAAATCATATTAGTTTGAGAAAAAAGATATCAGGTTATTATAAATTAGGATAAAATTCAATTACAGGTGTAATTCATTCTGACGAAATTTGACGGAGATATCCAATTAAATATAATTTTGATATTTATGACTGACATTATATATAATTTTAAATTATTACTAAAAAGGAAAAATAATAAGCTCGACAAAATTTGATTGGGTGATACAAAAATAAATAAGTAAATTAAATGAAGATTTAAGAGGGAAAGAAAACTAAATACTTAATTAATAAGTTGCGGGTCAAAAGGGTAATTTAATAGGGTGGCTAAAACGTAAATTGGAAACTACAAAGTTTGTGGTCCAAAATGTTCCAATGTTGTGTCAGTCTGAGATTTCTTCATATCTTTTCACTTAATTATTATAATTAATAATAGTGGACCCCATTACCAGAAAAGGAAACAGCCCCAGCCGTCGGATAAGTTGGACAAAATGAAGACATAAGATTATAGGGTAAAAGGGTCCTTTCATAGAAAACTCCATTTATGGCAACAAATATAAAAGTCTTATTTACTTGTTGCTATCTCCGTCCCTCTATTAAGACTCCTTACTTTTATGTATGTAATAGGATTATTAACCCACTATGATCACAGTTATTACTAAATAATTTATAATATCGGAAATATATTGTGATTATAAGTGTGGAGGGTTTTTATATGTTATTATAGGTAATATATATAGTAATAGACTATAAATCCTATGCTGAGAGTTTTATATCCATCATCGTATAACTTTTGTTATCATAGAGATTCTCTATTCACAATCAACTTTTTCCGTGTGTTTACGACTGGTATTAACTGTTATTGTACGTCAATCTTATTGTGAAGATAAATTTTTATTCGTGACTTTTATATTAATATTAGTCATGCTATGAAAATAAGTTTCACTTACCGAATGGAATATGTAGTCACGGAAGGTACCTAATATTAGATTAGAGTACAATAATTAAACAAACTATGTAACTTAAAAATAGTAAGTTATTTTATTAATAGTGTACAAAATTAATTATAATATCATATCCAATAAAAAATTAAGGGGCAAAATCGTAATAAAATTATCTCTCTCTTTCCTTCCATCTCATGTTTCCTTTTCTTTCTTCTTCATCATCTGTAAATTTCCTCTCTCTCTCTCTCTCTCTATAAACGCAGTCGTTTCGCCATTGAAGAAGAATTTCACTGATTCTTCCACAATCTCCAGAAATCTTGAGAAATCATGTTGGATCTTAATGTTGATGTCAACTCTACTGATTCAAGTTGCTTTACAAACACTGCAGTGATGGAGGAAGTAGTGGAAGATTCCGGAACTTCAAATTCCTCTGTTATTAATGGCGAAGATGCTCCAAGTAATAATGGAGATGAAAATTCATCGAAAAGTACGTTTCCGCTCATATTTGATATCTTGAAGAAGGAAAATGATGGAATCGGTGAAGCTAAGGTTGTGAAGTATGAGAATCCGAAGGCGCAGTGGTTGAATTTATCTACTGTTGATGTGAGCGGACAGTTAGGGTTAAGGAATTTGCAGAAGCAGCAGCAAGTGAGGAAGAATAGGCGAGGACCGAGGTCGAAGAGTTCACAGTATAGAGGCGTTACGTTTTATCGACGGACTGGACGATGGGAGTCACATATTTGGTTTGTGTTTGATGTGATTTGTGTGTTGAATTTGGCTTGGAATGGTGTTTGATTGTATTGATTTGTTGATTGTTTGGTTTGCAGGGATTGTGGGAAACAAGTTTATTTGGGTAATTGGATTTGTTTGTTGTGTGATTTGGTATGAATTTTGTTAGGAAATTGGTTTTGAATGATTGTTGTTTATGTGATTTTGTTAGGTGGATTTGATACTGCTCATGCTGCAGCTAGGTGAGGGTTTTAGTTTTTGTATTGGTTTATGCATATATTGTTTGCGAAAATGTCTGAATGGATTTGTGATTTGTTAATTCAGAGCATATGATCAGGCTGCGATTAAGTTTCGGGGAGTTGATGCTGATATCAATTTTAATACCAGTGATTATGAGGAAGATATGAAACATGTGAGATATATTTATTATACGTATAATATATAAACTGTGTTTTGGGATTTGTCTTTGCGTATTGTTTGTAATTTGATTGATATGCAGATGAAGGATCTGCCGAAGGATGAATTTGTTCATCTGCTTCGTCGCCAAACCACAGGATTTACGCGGGGAAGCTCAAGATACAGAGGTGTACCCTTACACAATGGGCGACAATTCCTCGGGAAGAAGTGAGAATCTTATAAATGAAGCTCTTAGTAGTACTAATTTTCTGTAGTTCTTGTCATTTTTGTGCTTTGTCTTTGTGAAATCAAGTTGAAGACGGTCTATTTTTATCTACGAGATCCTAATACTTGCTTGCAGGGATATGTATCGTGGGTTATTTGATATGGAGCTAGAATCTTCGACATCTTTATGATAATGAATTCAACCCCTTAAACACAAACTACTAAACTGTAACAAGTCTTCAACTTCACTCTTTAATGCAGCTTTTATGAAAAGCCATCAATCGGATTCAATGGCAGAGATCCAAGCACCTACGAAGGGGAGAATAGAGTGGATGCAATTGCTGGAGGTACCACTGATTAATGCATGCTTTGTTGAATTGTTAGAGAATGTACTATATATCTCCTTTTGTCTCAATGGAACAGGCGCTAACCACAATCTTGATCTGAGGCTTGGAATTTCTCCGTCTTCAGATGGTCCAAACAAGAAAAAGGAGAATTCCCATTTTCCTTATAACACGCCAAATTCAATAAGAGAGATATCAATGGTATAACTTTAAACCAATGGCCTACTCTGTTGCTCAGATGGTAAGGCAATGAGAGCTGTAAGTCAATGATTGGTGATTGACCTTTAGTCTGCTTTTACAGGTCGAGGGTGCACATTCAGCATCCAAGCACCCTGCTACCATGTATGGTATATATCCCGCTTCCATATCAAACTATGAGGTACCTCTCTTCTATTTTTATGCCTCTTTCTTTCCCAGTATTTTCGGAGGCAAATAAAACTCCTTTTTCTACCTTTAAAACAAAGTAATTGGAATGCCTTGACAGGGTAAGATCATCATTTTATTGCTACTGCCTACAGTAATAAAAGGCGAAAAACACTCCATCATGAATTATCATCACTAACCCACATGTCATATGATAGCCCAACACTCATACAATACATTATCTTGTCCAAAACACCTTCGTAATTTGAAAACACAACTGTTTGAGTAAAGAAACTAGTGGTATCATCGCGTTTGAGTGTGTCAGTAAAGTCTCTTATATCACTATAACCTTTGCTGATTAAAGTTTTGTAACTTTTTTGACAGAAAAGGGTTGCAGATACGAGGACCGAAGCAATATCTTCGCCAAGATTCTCCAACTGGGCATTAGAATTGCAAGCAAACAACTCAATCTCTCCCATGCCAATGTTATACAATGCAGCATGATCAGGATTCTTTTCTTCCCCTGCCACCAGTACTCCTCAGTACTACAGTAACAAGGGTTGAACTTTTGTCTCAATTCTCTTTTCAAAGTAATCCGAGATTTGATGACAATTTAGTACTGGTTTCCTTTCTTATGTGTATGTAATGCAGATTTATTCAAACCCAAAATATCGATATTTCAGTTTAGTTTGACTCGTTTATAAGGTGTAAAATCAAATCCCGTCTATAGTGGGAAAATTTGCCTCGCAAGTGGTGATGTTTGCCATTAAATATTAGGCCAATCTAACATTTTTAAAAGCGGACTTATATTGGAGAATATGCCTAAATTGAAATGATCATATTTCGATTTCTAAATAATAGAATTACATAAATTTGAACATAATACTACAATATGAATCAAATTTCCCTATTGAATAAATATTGGTTTTATTTTAAGTACTCAAAATACAAATTAAGTATAAATAGAGGACCTGAGTTGCAATTAGCCTATGAAAAGGATTCAAGTACTTGACCCGATCTGAATGGGCTGGAT